>OX418225.1:10358440-10584842 GCA_948455865.1 Conomelus anceps
GGTGAATCTTTGTGTGCTCGCTAACATCGGATTCCCCAATCAATAGAAATAAAGATTGATGAATTGAAATAGTGATAAAAGGAATAATATTAATATTCCTTGAGCTGTTTGGTGCACAAGGTTATCTTATGCCCGCTGCTACCATTTAATAATAAATTATTATTAGATAAAAAGTAATAATGGTTAATTATATCAAGTTATTTATTGGTGGATGTGTATTAAAAGTACTGTATTAAAGGTACTGTGTATTGAAGGAACTTTATTACACATCCACCAATAAATAACTCGATATAATTTTATTTGTGTAAAATACTACTGATAATTTTATTTTCTACATTGCTTTTATTCGAGTAATTATTATTATGTATACTTGCATATGAATTAAAGGAATAGATTTTAAGAATCATGAATGAAGAAGATAGAAAAGGTAATAAATGATATTTAAGTCAAGACAAACGTGGATCACAAGAAAAAGGGAAGGAGCCGGATACAAGTTGAAAGAGAGAGGAGATAAGTAAAGAAAGGAAGAACAGAATATGAGAAATGAGGAAAATGATAGAAAGGATAGAATGAAATAAGAGTGCAGAAAAAGTGAAAGAATGAAGAGAATTAGAGAGAAGAATTTGAAAAAGAAAGCAAGAAAACAATGTGGAAGAAGAGAACGAAAAAAAGAGAGACAGTAAAAAAGAGAGACAGTAAAAGAGAGAGAAAGAATAGTATTAAAAATAAGAGCATTAAAAGAGAAAGAGAAATAATGGAAAATGAGAAGAAAAGAAAGGAAGAAGAGAAGATAGATAGAAGATAGAGGAAAGAAGAGAATGAAAGAGAGAGAAGAGAATTAAATAGGAGTGCATACAAAGAGAGAGAATGAAAAAGAAGAGCATGTGAGAAGAATGAGAAAGAAGGGGGTGAAAAGGAGAGATAGTAAAAGAGAGAAAAAGAATAGCACATAGATTGAAAAAATAGTAAATAAAAGAGAATACAAAGAGAGAATGAAGAGAATTAGAGAGAATGAAAAAGATAGAGCATGAAAAGAATGAGAAAGAAGAAGATGAAAAGGAGACTGTAAAAGAGAGAAAAAGAATAGTACAAAAAGTGGGAGCATTAAAATAATGAGAAATAATAAAAAAACAATGAAAAAAGAAAGGAAAAAGAGGACGGATACAGAATAGAGAGGAAAGAAGGGAATGAAAAGACAGTAAAATAGAAAGAATAGTATGAGAGAAACAGGCGAATTGAGAACCTCCTCCTTTATGGATGTCGGGTAAAATTGAGAGCATGAAAAGAATGGAAAATGATGAAGAGAGAAAGAAGAGAAGAGAGACAGAAAAGACGGAGAAGAGAATGGTAGAGAGAGCGAGAGAGAGAATGTTAGAGAAAGGCAGAGAGTGTGAGAGAGAGAGACAATCGAAAAATTGAAATTGAAATAGAGAGAGAGAGAGAGTCAATCGAGAGAGAGAAGTAGAGAGAGAGAAAAGCGTGACAGAGTTGGAAAATGAAAGAGTAAAAGACGAGAGGAGATGCAGAACGTATGCTGATGATTATGATAAGGTTGATTAAGTAGAAAGCAGCGAGGGCGAAGGAAATGGTGCAGTAGACGGTGAAAGAGAATGACAAAGTTGTGAGAACTAAGAGTAGGTGGTAAGGTTGGAGAGGGAAATAAAATTGATGATGAGTGTAGAGAGAAAGAGAGACAAAGCTAGGAGCGTGCCATTTCCACTGGAGGCGAATTGTCGACTGAGTTACAATAATTGTCAAGGGAAGAGTGTACTGAGCTAGCGAGACCTTGAGGGTAGTGCACCCTCAACACGGAAAGGTGAGCGTCCAGGCATGACATGGTCTGACTCACGAACTACTGGGGTGTAGCAACAACCCTCGAGTACCTGGGTACAAGCAGTTGTCAAGCAGCAAGGCATTGCAATTGCTGGGGATTTGGTGAAGGGTCAGGAAGGAGGCAATCTACTCAGTATCCCCGTAATAACCATTATTTGGTATGAGCTGCGAATGCGTTCCATGCTGTAATCCGAAATTTGAATGGAGTTGAATTAAATGGATTACATATTCAAAGTTGTTTGATTAATTACTGAATCTGAAATGACCTTTGTAGAAATGTTGATCGAGATTTTTGGAAATCAAAACCCAATAACCGGTATGCTTATTGATCAATGTAACCATTAAAATCGTCAGTGGAAAAAGTGATACATAACTAATAACACGATGATAAAATAATGTATTCCCATTCATAATAATGAATAATAAGACTTGAAGTTGTCACAACCACATTTATTGGAAAAAAGTGAGATACTAGTTTCGGTTGTTACAACATTATCAATGTCAATCAAATTAAAGCTAAAGTACAGAGTAGCATAATCTATATAAATAAAACTAGAGTTTTGTCTGAACATTTATCAGAATTATATATTTTTTGGTTATTTTTACGTTTTATACATTAAAGACGCCGAAACAAGTCTTATCTCAATTTCTGTCAGTCTGTCACGGCCCCGAAGGCATTTTACGCGGCCTTCTGATTAATAGTTATTTATGTATTAAGAGCGTGAAGCGCGACTTTATCGCTCGAGTCAAAACATTTACTGCGCGACGCATAGAGGAGCGCAGTAATTTTGCGAGAGCGATAAAGAAGCTTCACGCGCTAATTGCATACAATATTTTTCCTACAACTACAGTTCTGGATTCCAACAAAATAAAAGCTTGTAGTTTATAACATCACAGACCGTGCGCGGATTTGGTTAGTGTTCGACTTTTTTGAGGTTATGTGAATTTCACGGATTCCATGATCCACCAATGAGAAGACATCAAAATCAAAACAGAAGCGTAAAGAAAACAGCTGGCGAGCGTAAAGTACTTTACCGCTTGCGGAGCAGTAAAGAGGTATTTTACAATTAGTTTTCAGTACGTAAAGAACTACTTTACAAGCAGCTGTAGGAAAAGTAATTTATCAGTATTGAAGACCTTTTTGACAATGTCTTTAGCTATAAAAAACTAAATTAACGTTTTTTTTAACAGAACAATAAACGTTTAAAAACCAAGTATTGTGCGATTTTGGATACATTTCTTCTAAGTTTTATTACCACATAAGAACAAATCACGTAATTTATCATGATATATCAATCAGCTGTTCTCAAATATTCTCTCTGATAACTGTCACTGAATTGTTTACGTTCTAAGTTGTTTACTAAGCTGCTAACAACTTCATGATCGTTGCTATCAAAAAAGCCGAAACATATTTAGTCTTATTTCTAAACATAATCCGTACGAAGGACGGGTACAATAGCTAGTTTATACTAAACACGGAATAATACTATTGGCTATGGGAGAAAGTGCCTCTAATAGGCTGATCTTCATTGAAAGTCTGTGATTGGCTGAGGGCCCAAACAATACACGCCCACTGGTGTGTGAAATTCTCCATTCATAATAGATTGAAATGCAAAAAAAAATCTTCAAGCATATTTTGAAATTGTTTCTTCATTAATAAATTTACTTATTTTTTGAACCGGGACAGTTAGTGAGATTTGAGATGAACAGTTGGAGTTTCAAAGAAGATACGTTAATAGAAAGAAAACAACAAAAATAATAAGCACTTGAAAAGATCTGTATTAAAGTACATTGTAAATACAGTATAAAGTATAAGGGTTGACACTAAACCTAAATAGGGGTCTGCAAACTAAGATTTTAAAAATATGAATCTACATTTTAACAACATATCGTCATCATAGTCACAATCACCACCACTACCTCAGTTTACCTCAGTTTTCCTCAGTTTACCTCTAGTTTTCCACTAGAATAATTTGTTGGACCAATGAGGCGGAAGTACTGTCCCTGTGACAACATGAATATTACAGCAAACTATTCTCTCAACCGGAATTTTCAATGGCTGAATAACATTTCAATATTATTTTATGAACTCTGATACATTTTTTATGCCATTTTGTGTGAATTTTTATCAAGAATTACTAGGATTATAGTTATAAATTAAATTATTAAATTAGATTATCTTTCTTTATTCATGTAAATTTACAAATTTTCCATATGAGCGGTTGAAAAAAGATTATCAACATCACGAGAGTAAACTTAGATGAGGTTATTTTTATAGTGCTAGAAATTACGTAAATTTTTATTTTGTAGCTATAGCAATAAACTTTTCTTTTTTATTGCGGATGATGCCCACATGAGTCTGGAGTATTGTGCATGGGTAATGAGGTGAATGGGTGAATGATGAGAAATATCCATGACTGAATGAGATTCGAACCCAAGGCTGCAGGAAACGAAGCCATCCAGATGCCTTATCTCATCACAGACAAGCGCTCCAACCAACTGCGCTACCAGAGCCGCCAAAACTAAACTCTTACTGAATATGATAATTATTTATAATCAGTAAATTATGGAGCTACTGATATTTGTATGATTTTAATGATATTAACTAAGGTAATAACAATCTAAATTATACAATTACATGAAATGGCGAAGTTTGGACAAAGATTCATCCATTCTTGACACCTAATAGGTACAGAATTATATAAAGAATTGTACCGTAACCCTGAAGTACAGGGAAATCGAGAATCAAGGAAACTATTATTTGACGATAGATTTAATTTGATTCAGGCCGATGAAACAGCACAGTCTTAATTGAAGAGCAATGTCTCTGATCTGAAAGGTCGAAAGGTGAATTATTGTGTGCAGATGTCTGATTAATTTCACAAGGGGAATGAACGGCAGCATTTGATTGAAGAGGGAAGAGCAGGGCAGGCCTAACTCTGGGTTGCGATGGTAACTGACATTTGTCCATGCGTCCTTCTCAAGAACAAACACATCAATGGTATTGAAATTCACAATGGGATTACATGGTGGCAGACACCAGTACTAAGTCTCAGGTGGACTGTTGTCCTGGTAGCACATGCATCTCCATGTAATGCGATTACTGTATTCGGTAGCTACTGCCTAAACTCCACGTTTCTCAGATTTGCTCGCATGTCTTCCATCATTTGGAGGTATTTTTGAATCCAAAATGAAAGTTTTCCTGCACTGTAGCCACTTGGCTTGGATATCAGCATGATTGGTCAGAACCAAAAACGTTGATTAAAGATACTTCAATCGATTCAATTCAAAGTGGATTAACTCAATTCATTGTTCAATATTACGGCAATTTATAATTATTTTATTATAGACAGAATAATAATGCAACAGACAAAGTCCAAAACTATCTTCAAAAATAATTGACGATAATAATAATAATAATTGTTAAAGAAAGTTTGAATTTAAAATGTTTGTGTTTCGATAAATATCTTAATAATAAGAAATTCCAAACATATTTCATTTAAATTTCCTATCTTATTTTACATTACATCTCACTAATTTACAATACAAATGAAGGCACATCAAAATACAGTAATATCAGAATGTGTAAATTTATAGAAGCTGCAATTTTCCGATGTCTTCATCTAAGTAAAAAACGTTTCCAAACACATTTTTACATATAAATTTTTCTTTCTCCATTCCTCTATTCACCATATGATAGTTTAAAAACTAATTTTATAATTTAGAAACTGTCAGGCTCGCTTCACTCGCCTTGAAAATGAGCTCAATATGCATTGATAGCACTATACAATATAGTTTGTACAGATACTAAACGGCAGGCACGCTTCACTCGCCTTGAAAATGAGTTTTTTTTTTTTTTTTTTTTTTGAGGATGAAGCCCACATAGGTCTGAGACCTGTGCGTGGGTAATGAGTTGGATGATGGTGATTGATGAGTTGGACCTACAGTTTTAGGTGGGTTCCGAACCACCGGGAAGTGATTTTACAGCAGAGAACAGTGTCTTTTTTGCTGGCCGATCTAATCGGTCACCGTTACAAACAGGACCTACGAGAACGCAGCTTATCTCTCTGATTGAACAGATACCTGCTACGGCTCGCGGCTATCACTTCCCAATATTTCAATGCTATCAAGTTCAATATGCATTGGTAGCACTATACAATATAGTTTGTACAGATACTAAACGGCAAGCTCGCTTTACTCGCCTTGAAAATAGACTCTATAGCACTATATAGAAAATAGCTTATTCGATACATTTGTAGCAGCCATAAACAATCATATAGTTATTAATACCTACTTCTTCTACTTTTCCTACTTTGGCATTACACATATTTAATAAACTACCTGAGGAGTTGACCAATATTAATGCACCTGCGTTCTGTTCAAAATTGAAGTGCTGGCCTTTTAAACAAACCCTTTAGGGGAAAAACCCCTTTTAGGGGATACGTGATTTTTTTTTAAGATAATAGGCCTATGACAGACCTTGTTTGAACTGCGATGCCATCTTGATCCTTTGGTTGGTTGTCTGTTTCTAGTCATTTTGTGTGTAATTTGACGCAACCCATCTAGCCCTGCTGGTATTGGTGAAGAGGAAAGTAATTCAGGTAACCATTATTTTCACAACCTTTCTAAATATAGAAATACTCGTACATTCGAAACATCACAATATTTGTGTAGCACCTACTTTCAACGAGCAATTACACAATCTGCAGCCAGATCAATAACGTTGAGGGAAGGCTGAAGAGAGAGTACTTGATTTCAAAATTGCACCCAGTCACCAGCCACTCGAAGCAGCCCTTCTATATTTCCAAAAACACCCTTTTTCTCAATTTCGGAAGGGACAAGGGCAAGTGGGCAAGGGATGTGCCCTGAAAGGCGACGGCGATGGCTCACTCGACAGGAGGACCAACCGAGTGATTTATCGCCCAGTCCTCGATAGAAGAGTGAGAGAGAGGGTAGATGCAAGAAGGCTCTACAAGTAGTAATCCCGGCTTGCTGGGCGCTATAATGGAAAACTGAGGTTAGGGCTGAAGACGGACAGAGCTTCTTTGGTATTGCCCTCTTTCAGTAGATAAATCTCTGAGATTTTCTTCTTGCTGACTATCGATGACATAATTTTCTCATAAACTGAGGTTAGGGCTGGGGACGGACTGGGCTTCTTTGGTATTGCCCTCTTTCAGTAGATAAATCTCTGAGATTTTCTTCTTGCTGACTATCGATGACATAATTTTCTCATAAACTGAGGTTAGGGCTGGGGACGGACATAGCTTCTTTGGTATTGCCCTCTTTAAGTTGATAAATCCGAGACATTTCCTTCTTACTGACTATTGATGAAATAATTTTCCAAATTATACGTTTTTAGGAGGGCTGGTGGAGATGTATCTTGTATCGTTACTCAGTATCAAACCAACAAGGTTATAAATTCGTTTGTCCTTATCAGACTGACATATGTAACTACTGTCAATATAGATCTAACAAATCATAAATTCTGTCAGACTACCCTAACTACTGACAAAGACAGATCTAACAAGAAATCTCAACAAATACAAAAATGTTATAGATACACTATATTGAATACATTGTTCAAGCTTCATGCATAGCTTTCTGGACTCATATTTTTTATTGGTCTCGTTTACTATGGGTCTTTTTTGAGGATGAAGCCCACATAAGTCTGATACCTGTGCGTGGGTAATGAGTTAAATGATGGTATTGAGCTGGACCTACGGTTTTAGGTGGGTTCCGAACCACCGACAAGTGATTTCACAGAAGAGAGCCGTGAACCGTAGCAGGTATCTGTTCAATTAGATATAGATAAGCTGCGTTCTCGTTGATCCTGTTTGTAACGGTGACCGATTAGATTGGCCAGCAAAAAGACACGTTTTCTGCTGTAAAATCACTTCCCGGTGGTTCGGAACCCACCAAAAACTGTAGGTCCAACTCATCAATCACCATCATCTAACTCATTACCCACACACAGGTCTCAGACCTATGTGGGCTCCATCCTCAAAAAAAAAAAACAGTGTCTTTTTGCTGGCCAATCTAGTTTTACTGCAACTCTCAAGAAAATTCCACCTATTACTTTACATACCTTTGTAAATGTGTATTTAGTGTAAATAATGTAACATTTTTAATAGGGAATAGTGTTAAGTAGTATTTTTATTGTTATTTGAATCAGTTACATGGCGAATGCTTCTTATATTAGGTTTTTGTTCAGTTCAGTCTTAATTTTCTCCAACTGGTAGAATAAATAATCTTGTTCAACTTGGGATTGTAACACTTTCTTGAAAGAACTCGTTTTTCACTCACAGCTATTTATCTACTTGTGTGGAAAAACTTCTATGGATCTGGTATCTGTTCAATCAGATAGAGATAAGCTGCGTTCTCCTGGGCTCTCTTTGTAAGGGTGATTGATTAGATTGGCCAGCAAAAAGACACTTTTCTCTGCTGTAAAATCACTTC
Organism: Conomelus anceps; assembly: GCA_948455865.1. Classification (NCBI taxonomy): domain Eukaryota; kingdom Metazoa; phylum Arthropoda; class Insecta; order Hemiptera; family Delphacidae; genus Conomelus; species Conomelus anceps. The sequence goes on from OX418225.1 coordinate 10,366,730, forward strand.
CCGGTGTTTTGGAACCCACCTAAAACTGCAGGTCCAACTCATCAATCGCCATCATCCAACTCATTAACCACGCATAGGTCTCAGACCTATGTGGGCTACATCCTCAAAAAAAAGTGAACAAAAGAACCTTCGACTATAAAGTAACACTGCAACAATAACGAGTTGCAACAGAATGTGTATCTGCTTCTAATTTGTATTTTTTTGTGATGGAGAGTGAATATTATTTCGACTTAAATTTCAATACTCAAAAAATAATGTTACAAAAGTGAATGGAGCAGTTATTTACACACTCGTTCTACGTAGATTGTTCTATTATTTTCATGGTTGGACGTGACTTTGACATCCGATCTTCATTCTCTTGCTCTTCACATGTATTTGTCACTCTTATTCTCTGCAACTCTCTCACTCAATTGAATTTCTCGAGACTCTCAAGATTTCTTTAGACTTCCTGAACAATCAAGGTCTATATTCCAAGCATTCTTGAAGCTTCGAGAAGCCAATTCTTGGAATTATACAACTACAATAGCTGTATAAAGGAGTCCACGTGAACCAGTGAGTTTAGTTTTTACAAAAGCTCGCGTGTCAGATTGTGTTACAGATCTCGTGCCGTTGAGTAAACAGTGCCCGATTCCAGTGTCAAGTGCAGAGACAAGTGTTTACTGTTTGTGCAGCTTGCTAATAGTTTAAAGACATTGTGTAAGTGATATTATTTGGGACTGTCAAATAACGAATTGGACTGTGCTTTTGTAAGTGATTAGTTGCTCTTTTTATAATTTCTTTCTACATTATTGTACAGTTAATTGGACTCTTGTTTCTTTTATTATTGATCAGCCTGTAATTAATTATTCATTTGTACAGTTTGTTGGACTCTTGTTTCTTTTATTATTGATCAGCCTGTAATTACTTATTCATTAATTCTTGTAAATAATTACTGAAAATAAGTATTAGCTTGTCATTTGTTGATCTGTTTTTCTTTATTAATTGAACTTACAATTAGTGTGTGTAAATAGACTAGACTAAATTGTGTAAATAAAGTGCAAGTGTGAACTTTAATGTTGCCAGCCTTATTTTAGACATTAGAACCCGTAACAATAACATTATACCATACAACACTGAACAAGGAGTCTAAAACATTTTGTTCCTTTTTCTTCAAAATCGGTTACTCTAGTCATCAACAAATGATGTGCAGCCCTAATTCCTATTTTCCCCTTCTCTGTCTATCTCTTTGTGTGAGCTTCGTTCTCTACTCCTCTAACGAGCTGCCTCCAAGCCCTTTGTCAACACAAAACAGCCTCCAATTCAATTCCTCTTCCCGCAACATCGGTTTCTTCCTCGTAGCCTCTTTTCTTCCACATTACTTCTCATTTTACGTCATTCTTCCAAGTTCTATCATTCTTTCTTACTCAACTCTTTTTTCCTGTACAATTTTCGTACTAGTTCATTTTTCATTCGACCAATTTCAATCAATTGCGAGGGTGCAGATACATTCTGTATTCTATCAACCTTGAAGGAATTGTACGTTTCTACAAAAAAAAGTACGGGTACGGGATATTATTAGTGTATTTTTTATGAATTTTTCATAATAATAAATATATATATTATTTAATAGTAATAAATTTATATTTATTTTATAATAAATCTAGTCATAATAAATTTCTAGATTCATCAAAACAAATCTTTCGTTTAAAATCTGATAATCAGTAATACGAAATTTATTTATTTTATTTATTTGACATTGATAATAGTTACAGCCTATTGAAACAAAACTTTATTTCAACAAAAGGAATAGAAGTTGCAAAAATCTTATTGCTAAAGAAAAAGAAGAAAAAATAGTGATAATAATACAATAATAATGATTTTAGTAAGAAGAAAACTAAAAATAAAATTAAAGTGAGAAGAAGAGAAAAAGAGTAAGAAGAGGTGATGAAAAATTTAACGATGACGATACAGCCTGTACACTTTCATGTACATGTTAAATTTGTCACAAGGGTTGTTCCCTTAATAAATGAAGATATAGGCGGGATTTAAATGAATGAATAGATGGAGCTGAGACAATATGAAATGGGAATGCATTTCACAAACGTGATGCAACAATTAGGAAAGATTTATTGAACATTTCAGCTATGTGGAGAGGCATCTGCAGCGTGAATTGGTGGGATCGAGTGGCTCTGGAGTGAACATTGTTGAATGTTTTACTACGAGAAGGTATGTGATTGAAAGGATGAAAAACTCTCTACGTTGCCTCAATTTCAACCAACGCAGACGACAGAAGAAAGGAGTGATAAGTGAGAAATCGCTCATTTGAAGATGAGAGCATACATCTAAAAAATTCTACCTATTTAGCATCCTCATTTTTTTAAATTACACTCAGTACATTCCTGGTTCACAAACGCACATGCTCATACATATTATAATTATAATAATTATTATTATAATTATAATTATTATTAATAATAATAAATAATATAATTAATATTTATTATTATTATTATTTTGTCACATGAAACCGCATTATGATGAGCATAGCTCAAGCGGTGTATAATACGTCAATGTTTTTTTTTTTTAATTTCAGTTACATAGCCATTAGGCTACAGCAGGTACAGTCGTCAACTTACTACACTAGTTGTAATGAATGAACGATTTGAATAAAAGAATTGATTCAATACTAAAAGCACGTGAAATCCATATCACATACCGAATCAGCAGACAGGAATTGAAACGTGCAATTAAGAGATACTTGAAAGTGGGAAGTACAAAGCAGGTGTGATGAAAAGAGCCACCGACCGATTTTAAACGAGGTGACGTCATTAAGGAAGTCTCTCAGAGAAGGGAAAGGGGTCTAAGCTTAGATAAAGCACAGGGGAATGTGATACACGGTTATTTCCCTTTTCCCTAACTAACCATGAAAGTAACATCTCATGGTTCCACTTCCACTATTCCCTCCCAGGCTGTTTACGTTCTCTTATGGTTCCCTATCCTCCCTTGGTTACTATTCATAAAGGTAAATCTCGTACCACCCATTTGTGCGTCAATTTAAAGTTAGTTGGAATCCAACGAGTAACTCCTCATTAGGAATAATATTCCCAGCTCGCTATCGCTTTCAATTAGAATGATCTAGAACGACACCCGCACCAGAAGAAACGAGCACACGCATCCCAAATGAAAGCTTACCACAGCGCCCCAACTTTGGGGTCCGGTGGAATTCGGGAAAATACCCAGCAAATGCGACTCAACTTCCTGCTGCTGACATCAATCAACACACTTTGCAACCACCGAGTTGCGACAGACGAAGAGCAGCCTCTCAAATCTGAAGAATCTTCCACGATTTGCTTCCAAAAGCATCAACCATCTTTAACCGCAAACACTTGAATACAAGATGAGAGTGTGTCAAGTGTAGTTCAGCCCAAATACGAATGAATAGTTAAACCAAGAATGTTGACTCGCGACCTACATTTTACAGATAGGGTTCTGGCAGCTAACAAGAAGGTTCAAATCCCCGTTGAAAGTGACATCTAAAATTCTAATTCACCTTATTTAAAAAAAAATAATAATAAAACGAAGTTGTCACAACCAAATTTATTAAAAAATATAGAGATACTAGTTTCGGATATTACTCCATTATCAATCTCAAACAAACTAAAACTAAAGTACACAGCAGCTTAATATATAATAAATACAAAATGATACTATTGACTAAGGGATAGGCTGACCTTCATTGACGGTTTATGATTGGCTGAAGGTCATAACAAGTCACGCCCACTAGTGGGAGGAGCAACAAACAAAAATAAGAATCAAATCAAGAACTAAAATCCGTGAACATCTAGAAAGTAACAAAGAAGAACAATACACAAGTGGATTAAGCTAGAATTGAATCATTATTAAATTAGAAAATTGAAGCTCACTGAAATGCAGTCAAGGTCAACCGAGAAAGACACGAAAGTGAGCTTCAATTTTCTAATTTAAAAATTATTCAATTCTAGCCTAATTCACTTGTGTATTGTTCTTCTTTGTTACTTTCTAGATATTCACGGTTTTTAGTTCTTGATATGATTCTTATTTTTGTTTGTTGCTCCTCCCACCAGTGGGCGTGACTTGTTATGACCTGCAGCCAATCATTAACCGTCAATGAAGGCCGACCTACCCCTTAGCCAATAGTATCATTCCGTGTTTCGTTTTTTTAAGCTGCTCTGTACTTTTAGTTTGTTTGTGATTGATAATGGAGTATCTCTATATTTTTTAATAAATGGGGTTGTGAAAACTTCGTCTTACTGTTCATTATGGATATCTCCCACAATATCACCTTCACCACTGCAAAGAAAGTTATTAAAGAAAATTAAAACTCAGGAAACTGAGTTTGTGAAAGGTTGTAGTGTTCTGATGTTGAAGATCCATCTTGTTTCCACTAATATATGTATTATAAACTTAAAAAACACTTTTGAATGGAAATTGACTCACGTTATGGCGTGACGGCCGTTTCGCTCTGTTGTCTAGAGCATCATCAGACGACCCACAGTACACTGTACTAGAGCATCATCAGACGACCCACAGTACACTGTACTGTGGGTCGTCTGATGATGCTCTAGACAACAGAGCGAAACGGCCGTCACGCCATAACGTGAGTCAATTTCCATTCAAGTGTTTTTTAAGTTTATAATACGTTGTAGAGTTCATTTGCAATATTTGATATTACAAAAAAAATGAAAATGGATTCCATAGTACACAAGTAGGCATTTCTACAGAGTTCACCTCAATTATAAAAAGAAGGGAAATGCCTACTGTAAATCTATAGCAAGAAATTATTTCACCATTACTATACTTGTAATTATGTATAAGGGAAATATAATTTTACGATCGCCTTTCATGTAGTCTACCTGACTAACAAAACGATAATCCAGGATTCAATTCGATTCTCAGACACTTTTACAGTATTTCCAGTCTTCCCAAATTTTCAGGCTACTTAGGAATGGGTAACTATGAGTACGTGAAAAATTTTTAATAAGCAAAAAGACTAATCAATTTCAACTGTGATAAAAGTGCAGTTTCCTTGCTAGGCCTCAAAAATTTTACTTGTTTATTATAACCTTGTCCCATGATCCCAGCACCTAAACACAAGCTTTAAAAGTTTAGCGTTACGTAAAGCTTGATAATCATAAGAAACATGTCGTTCATAACTGCATAGAAAAGAATACCAAAATACTACTATAATGAAATATGGAAGTTTCTAAGCCAAAGTTACACATAAACATTCTTTTCCTCAAAACAATGGATTAACTTAAATTTTGTAAAAAATCTTACACTTTACCATTATACTGCTATTCTACTCATAATTTATTCATCATAGAGGTGGTCCTATTCCTTTATAGAGAATATTTTAGCGAGAGGTACAAAAAAATTGTACTGGAATTTGAAAGAGCCTTCCAGGTAATGAAGATAAATTGATACAGCTTTTGTTTACTGAAATGAGTTCGTTAGAGCTCTAAAGGCTCGATATTAAACTTGGAATTCGCTCAAACTTGATAGCTGCTGCTAATGATAGCTAAATGTTTCAGCTTTAATACAGGGGCAGTCCAGATCCCCCGGGAGAGATAACTGAGCTAATAACCCCTGAATATTATCATCAATTTCTTTTTTCAGGCGTTCTAAAAAATCACTAATCCTGCTCATTTGTTTGGAGAGAAAATTTCTACTATATTGATCAGTTCAGTTTGATCGCACCTCATTAAATTCAAGCTTGATAATATGGAGAAATTTAAATATTTTAAACGGAAAATCTGTAGAATTTTCTCTTTGAAACCAATACTGTATTAGGAAATTATGGCAAGCTAGGAAAAATATACACCAATTTCACGAGATAAGATTCAAAAATTGGTAAGTCGAATAATTGCAAACTCTGAAAGTAGGAGGGCTACAATATTGTGGAATTTTTACTTTGAAAATCTACAAATGTCTTTGTAATGGTGAAGGTGATATTATGGAAGATATCCATAATGAATAATAAGACGAAATTGTCACAACCACATTCATTTTTAAAAAATAGTGAGATACTAGATGTACATTTTACACTTTCGTGTCTTTCTCGGTTGACCTTGACTGCATTTCAGTGAGCTTCAATTTTTCAATTTAAAAATGATTCAATTCTAGCCTACTAGTGTATTTTTCTTCTTTGTTACTTTCTAGATGTTCACGGTTTTCTTGATTTGATTCTCATTTTTGCTTGTTGCTCCTCCCACCAGTGGGCGTGACTTGTTCTGGCCCTCAGCCAATCACAAACCGTCAATTAAGGTCAGCCTATCCCTTAGTCAATAGTATCAGTCTGTGTTTAGTATATATTAAGCTACTCTGTACTTTTGTTTTAGTTTGTTTGAGATTGATAATGATATAACAACCGAGTCTAGTATCCAGCGAACACATAAGTCTTATGGGTTCGTTGCTAGTATCTCACTATTTTAAATTAATTTGGTTGTGACAACTTCGTCTTATTATTCATTATCTACAAATGTTATCGATAATAAACCATTGCAATAAATAATTAATACAATAGCTTGCAGTGCACCTTTTACACTTGCTAATTATTCCACTAGAGCATTGGGTGGAATTCCTTCGTTAGAATAAAAAGACATGTTCAAACAGCAAAATTTATTGCCATAGAGCGAGATTGAAGAGCAGATCTTCCAGCAGCAAAAGCGGTGTCAAAAAATCACTCTACTTAAATCTAGAATCGTTATGTAGATTAGACTGACATTTTTGAATGCAATTAGTGCCTCTCTAGCTCTCCCAGTTTAGAGAGGTCTCTACAGACTTGCAAGTGTTTTGTATAGAGTTCCCCTTGAGTTTAAAAAAAATATTGATCAAAGGAGCGTTGAAAATCAAATAACTGTAAATAATATACACGAGATAAATTGCTCTATATATTGATGAAATATTGTAGTCTTTTGAATATGAAACAATAAATTTCCACTGATATAAGCTGTCATACGAGTTGATAAATTATCATAGTAGCGTTCTATAACGGTGAAATTGGCTTCCCATAACCCATATTATTTCTACCTTGAGCCACGCCCTGATGCTTAAAATAAAATTTTATATATAAGATAGATTTCAGAGATTTTTTTTGTGCATAGTAAGTATGGAACAAACAATGTAATCAAGATATGCAACCTTCAAGTACGTTGATTCGATACGGCATTTCAAAGCATACAAATGAATTTTGACTAATTGGAATGGTATGATATATTATATTATGGATATCAAATCATTCGAAATGAGAATGCTCAAGAATGCTCATTTTATTATATTATTTGTTTGGTAAATTAGGTTGAATCGAAACTGTTTTTTAGTCGTAGTATTAGATGGCCGTCACATTACAGCTAGAAAAATAACATTTTCACTCAACGACTAAAAACATTTCCCAAAAAGGTCTTATGAATGAATATAATATATAGTCTTAAATAAAAATACGAAATAAATGGAAAATAAAATTTATAACATATTTTAGTCATGATAAATGAAAATACATGATATTTGAATGAAGTGCCCAAAAAAAGAAGACTTCAGATTCGTTTTTGTTAAAATTATTTTGTAGTTTGTTGTGAACTGAATAAGCGATAGTTTCAAATATGACTTCATTCGAGACCAAGCGTTTAAAGAATTCCAAATTAAAATGGTCAATTACTTACTCAGCAAATAAGAGGTTTGAGATTACCTACGCATCTAGGACTCATCTAAGTTGCCTCAGCTTTCTTACCTGAAAATAACAACAACATTTTTAAACATTTTTCACAGAATAAAATAATTGGAAATTTAAAAAAATTACTAGAGAAGACAATAAGTAATAATTACATCCTATCTCGAGTTATAAAAGACTTTCTAAGAGAGGACAAACGAATTTATTCCTTAAAAAATCACAAATTAGGCCTCCATCAATAGTATTTTCGTGTATTAATCACGCTAAGTTGAAGAAGATCGGGATATGAAATCAGAATTGCTAAATCTCCCTAAAAAAATATAAAAAACTGCGTTTCCAACAATTTAGGTACTGAAATTGGAAGGAAGACCTTCTTCAACTCACTGTGGTAATAGTATTACTCTGTGATGTTTTCCATGACGAAATACTTGAACAATCTAATATCAAAACTAACACTGTATTTCAATTAAATATATGATTTTCACTCACTTTTACTAGAGATACTGGAGGAATGCATTTCACTTCTGAAAAGAAGCTCCGTCAGCCTGACGAAGTGGATGAAAATCATATATTTTATTGAAATACAGTGTCAGTTTTGATATTAGATTTTAATATATTAACTTTTTATGTGAATTTAACGACTTGCAGTCAAATATTCATTAAGAATAAATAAAATTTACTTACTCTGTAGGCCGAGCGCTTTCGAATCTTTGAGATCCGTTTTCAGAGGCGTCCTTCTTGATCATCGATGTCAGTTTTTTGGTTAGAAGAGTTGAGGTTTTTGTAAAATGTGATCGAAAAGTTTGTGTGATTTAAAATTTAGTGCCACAACTCTTCTAACCAAAAAACTGACATCGATGATCAAGAAGGTCGCCTCTGAAAACGGATCTCAAAGATTCGAAAGCGCTCGGCCTACAGAGTAAGTAAATTTTATTTATTCTTAATGAATATTCAAGGGCGGATTAAAGGGGGGGGCGGAGGGGGCGACCGCCCCCCCCCCGAGGGCTTGCACATTTAAAAAAATTAAAAAGAGTAACACTTGTGACATGCACACGGTTAAATTTTAATTGTCCCGCCACAGACGGAATACCTCCAACTTGTCTTACCACTCCGCCTCCTCCGGCCGGGAATTAACAAATGTTGTAATACTTATTTTGCCTTATTTTCTATATTACCTTTACTTTATCTTCAACTGTTGACATGATTTTAATTCAATGACGAATTAACAAATGACAGAGAATGAAGGAAATAATGAAAAATAAGACGAAATTGTCACAACCACATTTATTAAAACTTCGAGAAACTAGTTTCGGTTGTTACACCATTATCAATCTCAATCAAACTGTGGGTCAAGAGTTTGATTGAGATTGATAATGGTGTAACAACCGAAACTAGTTTCTCGAAGTTTTAATAAATGTGGTTGTGACAATTTCGTCTTATTTTTCATTATGGATACCTTCCACAATATCACCTTCGCCATTACTAAGAAAGTTAATGAAGGAAATCTTATATCAAGTGAAATTAGTTTGAATAAGATTAATCTTTTATAGAATAGGTAGGGGCATATAAATCTCTGTTTGTTTTTGACCTAATACATATTTATTGTAGTACTGGTATTATGAAACATGAAAGAATGTTGAGATTAATTTAAATATATATATATATATATAGGTCTAAAAATCATCACGATCACGAATGAATTGCTTAGACTCTGTTCATTTCTCTGTAAATTTTGATAAAAATTAAGCTAGCAAAGCAATTTTTGTTCAAGACATATTGTATTGTATGAAAAAATTTGTATTCCTAATTCCACATGAATATACAGAAATAAACTACTCTAGCTAGGGGAAATTTGATTGTTCTTAAACACGAAAAATTATATTTCTACTACATTTTAAGTGCTAGAATGGTGTAAAATGCGGTTAAAGGCTACTAAATTTCCAAAATTTTTATTCCATACCCCCCCCCCCCCCCCCGACCAACGGGTATTTTTGGGGTATGTCGCCCCCTCCCATAAAAATTCATTAATCCGCCACTGTGAATATTTGACTGCAAGTCGTTAAATTCACATAAAAAGTTAATATTAACAACGCAGTTCGTCATGGAACAAGAAATCCAGGAATTTAAATAATATAGTAGCGGATCCATTTGCATTGGGTTTGTAAGCAAGCTTGTAAGTCAAAAGTTATGATCAACTTTCCTTCCTAATAACAAATCTTTACAAATTAATGTAATAAACCATATAATTATGATGCATGCAAAATAGAATTAACGTGAGATACATTATGGATAGATAAATAAAATCAGTATCCAACAAAATTGATGATTTAAATGAATTGGACATTGTCAGAATTTACAATTTTTCATTCCTAGTATTCTATATCCTTCTAATCTAAAGAAGTCTGATATGTGGCAGTATATTTATGTCATTCTAATCTACAGAAGTATAATCTATTCATCCTTTCAATAAAATTTAATCTATAAGATAGTTGATCGCTCAATGATGATTACATTCATTTCTTGTAGATAGTATAGAACCAACGAACCCATAAGACCAATGGTTTGGTCTTATGTGTTCCCTGTATAGAACTAACAATGTAATCAGGATTTACAGCGAATTACATTGATTCGATACGGCATCATAAATGAATTCATCTAATTTATATCTTTTAATTATTCATATAACATTAATGATTAGAAATAGTCTGACCGTATCTAAATTAACGTTAATGCCACTGTTAGAATGTTAAATGTTGTTGCTTATTTCAATTTTTTACATGACAATACGAAATTAAAATAAATGAAGAACATTCGCCGCCCCCTTGAGATAAACATTCTTCTTGGGATGTAGTTGGTTTTTTTTTTTTTTTTTTTTTTTTTTTTGGAGGATGAAACCCACATAGGTTTGAGACCTGTGCGTGGGTAATAAGTTGGATGATAGTGATTGATGAGCTGGACCTACAGTTTTAGGTGGGTTCCGAACCACCGGGAAGTGATTTTACAGCAAAGAACAGTGTCTTTTTGCTGGCCAATCTAATCGGTCACCCTTACAAAGAGTACCCAACAGCTTATCTCCATCTGATTGAACAGATACCTGCTACGGCTACCGGCTATCACTTCCCGAGGCTTATTCTAATATTAATACCTAATCTACAACATAGCAATCTACAGAATTAATTCATTTTTTAAAATTTCATTTTTTCTATATATTTGGATCAACGCTGAAAACCGCTCGAGTAAAATAAAACTCCCAGTTAAAAACCACAATAATTAATCATCCCCTATAAACGAAAGTAAGTTGAGTCCTATATAAAAAGGCAGATGGATAAAATATTGTACTGAAATTTCACCTGGCAGTGAATGATAGAAGTGAATAACTCTTAATCAAACAACATAAATTATTAGTCTTTTTTAGCAACACTGCACAGTAACTGCCACTGTATAAAATATACGAAGAGACGAGGTGTTTGAACTACCATGATTAGCAGACAAAGTTGACTCAGTAGGCTGAAAGCAGAGGTAGGTAGCCTACGGCTTTCCGAGATAACGTTTATGAATTAACTGAAGAAAATTTGTTTTTGCAGCCTCGTTTTGTAGAATGCTATTTATCTCACCAACAAGGGAAACTCCATTATTTCAACCCTGAACAGACTGACAGTAGAATTATATTATTGATCAATTGAGTTAAATAATTGTTATTAATTTATTATTGCTGTTCATCCTATTTACTTATATCCTACTACTCCAATACAAAATTAAATGTTTGCTGTCTATTTTAATTTTTTTCATAAAATATCAAATTATTACAATACGAAATTGAAGTAAATGGAGAACATTCGCCCCCTTGAGATGAACATTCTTCTTGGGATACACAAATTGTCCATTCTAATATTAGCAGGCTGCGCGATTCAATTGAATCTGGATTTCTAGAACGTGACATAACCTATTTAAAAATTTAATTCTTCTTTCTGTTCTTCATCATCCTCTTTTTCTTTTTATTCTACTTATCCTTCTCCTCTCATATTTTTCTACTTCTATTTCTTCTTTTTCCTCCTCATCTTTTTCTTCTTCATCAATCCCTTGGAGCGCTAGAGTTTCATCGACAGAGGACAGCATCAAGACGTTTATATATTAGACGGTGGGAAATCTAAATTCTGGTTGTAATATTCATGCTCCTAGAGTTAAGGCATTAAGACAATCATTATCATATAGCCTGCAATCAATAACAATAAAAAAGTTTTGTTATCTTATGTTTATTATAATATATTATAGGAATATAGCAGGTACTTATTCATTTTTAAAGGAACACCTCCCCCCCCCCCCCCCCACTGTTTGACTTGAACTATTGATTTTTAAAAAATATTAGTACTGATATCACTAATTTTAATAGCATATTTTATAATGTCAATAAGCATAAATAATAGCCTAATTATTGCAAATAAACTTCAGTAGTGAAATTTAACACTTATTTCTTGGATTTATTGTTCCATAACGATCTGCGTTATTGATACTAACTTATTATTGTAAATTTAACGACTTCCATTCAATTTTAATTGTGGATAAATAATATTCCTACTCACTTTTGGCCTAACGTTTCCGACTCATATTCAAGGCCTTACTAATTCGTGTGATGGCCAATTCGCATTGTTATAATGCTTCCTCAGACACGGCTGGAGACCTACTCGATTGGCCATTACACGAATAAGTAAGTGTTAAATTTCACTAGCAAAGTTTATTTTCATTCCTGGATTTCTTGTTCCATGACGAACTGCGTTGTCAATATTAACTTTTCAAGTGAATTTTCAATAATTATTTATTTTCAAATATCAAGTTAGCAAGTAATATGGAATTACAAGATCAGAATAACAAGCTTTTTCTTATCAATTTTATATTTTTCTTATTACTGAAGATAAACAAATATTGAAAAACCTGATTTTGATGTTGATCGGGGCAATCCGCTATAGTAAAATGGCAGCTCTCTCGAAACGTTAAAAAAATTATACCTAGGCTACTTGTGGCTGTGCATTTTTCAATAAAAACGGAATTACCCATGCTAAAGTGGAAGGTAAACTTGTCAACTTGTTTCTCAACTTTCCCCTTGGCCCAAGTCCCAACATGGAATGGAAATTGAACTTTTTCCCCGGTGGAAGTAAACTTATTGCAGAAATTATAAACACTGTCCCAACTTGGACACGGAGAAGTTTCAGACCCTTGTGTCATCAAGACCTAGGAACAACTTAAGCAACATCTTATGCTGATTTAATTTTTTTTTCTCATTGTCCTAGTCGATTGTCAATTTGATGACGACTTGATTATTATATTCTCAGCCTTGGACTATGATTGAACTTATGAACTTGCTTTGTCATGGTTCAATGTGTAGGATTATTGTCACCATTCATGCCTGAGAGAATTATATGCGACGTCATGTCGCCAGCTAGGTTTTATCTTTTTCCTTGTTCGTTGTTAATATGTGCGATTGCATCAGTCTCGGCTGGATGTCGCTAGTCTAGTTTTTTTTTTTGAAAACCATGTGAAACTTACCTCTGGGGAGCGCCGAGCTCTGATTGGAGGAATTATTATAAAAAATGCTCTGCCTTGACGGTTTGGTAAGACTCGCTGGGATTGGTGGAAACCTTTCTACTATTCCCTGTTTTAGCTAATCACAGACGGTATTACGTTTTTCTTGACCGGTGGCGTACTCTGCTGGGACGCGTGGGTACTTTTGCGCCTTCGTGTTCATCTGGAGAAGATGACCAAAGATTCATTCGTTCTCCTTACTCTATGAGTTGAAGATTGAATATGGCGTACTCGGTGTTGTATTTGCTTTGTGGCTAAAGGAAGCCGTTTAATTTAAAAATATGAAGAGTTAGGATCCATAAGAAATTAACTCTTCCTTACTTTTCTACCTTTTTGCCTTACTTTAAATATGTGAAAGTTTCTTATAATAGATGTGTGCTTCGCCTAACTTGAATTCGTTAATTCTATACTTGATGTAACTGAAATTCTTCCATCCGCCCAGTGCGGTTCTTGTTCCGGAGTATTCATGTTCCTGATATGATATTTACGAGCCATGGGTAGTTGAGGCAGCCTATAACTGCTAAGAAGAGTGCCTTTATGACTGGAACGTTTCCTGTCGTTTCTCACAGTGGCGATCCTGGCCGTCGCGCATAATGCGGGTTTATGTCCGGCAAACTAAGGCTGCGGTCACCCTGTGATTATCCAGGGACAAGCGCAAGTATTCATTGAGTCTCTGCTAACCAGGTAACAAAAATAACTTTTCATCTTATGACCCTGTGAGGATAGTGCGCGAAAGTCAATCCTGAATTTGTACTGTTTACAATGGCAAGTTAGCCTGTTAATCGAAAATGGACTCATTTAATTAACCTTCATTAAGGATTTTTGTAGTAGGGACTCTAAATTTTTGTAATGAGTATTTAAATTTTATTTTACTTTAAGAGGGGATATCCTGGCCAGGAATCATAAGAAGTAGGCTAATCTATATAAAGATGTAACCTTTTAAAACATATATATTTTTTTTTGTAAAGTGTCAATTTTTTGAAAGATGTAATAATGAATTCAAGTAAGGCAAGAACTGTAGTTTTCTTGACTACTACTCCCTCGCCTTTAGTATTAAGGAACAGTCATTAGTACAGTAATTACTAAATTATTTGGCAAAACTTTTAAATATTGTAACCAGAAAAGTTGGTTATGGTATATTTTTTTGTTTGTCTTTTATTAAGAGAGTGCTCCACCAAATTCTAAATTATCTTTTCAAATTCTATTATAAGCACGTCCCAATTCCTGCGCAACTCTGCTATTTAAGGGATGAATTAACCCCTTAATTTGAATGAGTTTTGTTCTTTAAAATTTTTTTTTATGACTGATTCCTTTACTATGTGTGGGTTAGTTGTCAAGAGTGTAGATTCGGGTCAAATTAGTAATTATTAGATGCCTAATAATTCTGTTTAAATTCTGTGAAAACCTTCAGTAAGGTCATTCATCAAAATGCTTCACTCCCCAGTTAGGCAGCCCTCTTCGGGCTCTAGTGCACATCCAAATATTAATTATTGGGATTGTAAAAAGACTATTGAATCCAATTTTAAATTGAATCTTTTGAAATCACAGAAAATAAATCCTAACCACTTGGTTAAGGAAATATTGATTTTTGAGTTGCAAACCTTAGGCTTTCCTCCTGAAACGTCCAAGGATGTAAATGTAGATATTTTGAGACAACAGTATAGATCAGCTAAGGCTGAGTCTGAAAGCAAAGTACATAGACTACTCTATAATGAAAGTAATTTTGAACAGGCATTTGCAAATATAGAATATTTGATAGAAAGGGAAAGTGCCTCATTGGTGAAAATTAAGGAAGATGAGACCAAACTGCTAAGTGAGAGGAAGACTGAAGTCCAAAAGGCTACCACTTATTTCTTGCACACCATAAATAGAATTGTTCAATTATATCTTAGTGTTAAAATCGCGCAGAACCAAACAATGCTTGACAAATTTTCTGTCATCATTGAAAAACTGCAGGAAAATTTCTCCTTGATTTTAGAAAATCAGGAAATTGTGAAAACGAGGCCTCCTTCTCCTAGTGTAGTGCCTGAGGTTAGGGAACCAAATTTAGATATTGATGAAAATCCGTTTGATCAAATGTTTCAAGAATCATTAAGTATTGAAGAAGTTCCTAGACAAGTGAGCTTTACTGAACCGAATTTGAGACCAGTGATAGACACTAATTCTTTGAGAGCTCCACCAGTGGTTCCTAGGTATTGCCCTAGTCAAAACATTCCTATTCCTGGTTCACAACCTAATCGCCAAGTTGGTGCGATGTCACTTGCATTCAATAGTTTGTATAATAAGTTACCAAATCCGATAGAGTACCTTATTCAAGATCTGCCAGTGACAGATGGATTAGAAATTGAAATCTTACTAAAATTTTTGGCTGTCACTTTAAAAATAAAAGCGCGCTCAAACTTAAATGATGTTCAACTATTAAATTTGATTCATTCTCATGCTATTGGTCCATTAGGCGATCGTTTGACCTTTGCTATTGACAATAGTTGGTCGTTTGATGATTTTCATGCTGAAGTATTAAACTATTTCATTCCACAACGACTGCTTTCGGTGATAGAAAAAGAAAAATTTTATAGGCTTCAAGGATCTTCTGAACCGTTAGCAAGCTATATTGTTTCAATAAAAGAATCGGCCAGCCTACTAAGACTAAATAAGTCAGAAGCTGAAATTGTTAACAATATATGTTCTGGACTTAATCGGGCCGAACGGTCTAGGTTAGTTTTTCAAAATAGACCTTGTACCTTTTCTGATTTGAATTTGATTACTGTACAGGCACAAAACTTAAGATTTGCTGATGTAGAGAGAGAACGCTTTGAGACCACTAGGTCTAATAATTCTCGTACTTCAGTAGTTAATACTAAACCAGTTGCTAGAAGTTGCTATCATTGTTCAAAATTGGGTCACATTGCCAAACATTGTTTCAAAAATCCAGCTAGTGCGAATTTTCGCGGTCAAACTAGTAATCAGTTTAATAAAACTCCTGTTCAAACTAACATTTTACGAAAACCAGATGTAAATGTTAAGTGCTTCAACTGCCAGAAATTCGGGCATTACCAGCGAGATTGTAAAGATAGGAAAACCTGACTATTAAAGAATAAAAGAAGCAAAAATAATTTTTATTTCCATAAAAGGCTTGTTAATGGTGTGACTGGTATTAACCAAACTAAATTGTCTACCTCTGATTCTTGTAAGTACAGTAAAACATTTAGTCACAAGAAAGTCAAAGGCCATAAAAAACGAGACAAAAAACATCCCGCCAATTACAAAATTAAAGCCCTATCTAATTGTGTTATTCCTTTTATTGAGTGTACTTTAGGAACGGTATCTACAATTTCGTCGGTTGCTCTGATAGATTCAGGCGCCGTAAGAACCCTTATTTCTAAAACTCTAATAAATGAGCTTCAAAAGAAAAATGTAAATTTAGAGTTTGAATCTGAAAACTTACAATGTACTACTGCTAACAAGGGCAAACTTTTAGTAACTCAGTCAGTAGTACTGAAAATCAAAATTGAGAACTTCAGTTGGAAATTTAAATTTTTTATTTGTGAAACTCTTTCTGTCCCTGTAATTTTGGGCTGTGATTTTATTGACCATTCTCAATTAGTGCTTGATTTGTTTAATAAAAAATACTTTTTCGGTTTCAGACCTTGTTTCAAATTTAACTTGGACTGTAATGTTGATGGACTGGTAGGAAAGTTGCAGAATAATATCATGCTTGACCACCAAGGTAGTAATTTGGGAAATGAAGAACAGGAAAGGTTAGCTCAAGTTTTGGAAAGGTATGACGACGTTTTGACTCTTAAACTAGGTTTAACAAATTTAACTGAATACGAAATCAAGTTGATTTCAGATAAACCAGTTAGGAAAGCTCCCTACCAACTTGATCCTGAAAGAATGAACATCTTGAATGATTTGGTAAAGAAAATGTTGAAAGAAGGCATTATACAAAAATCACAAAGTAATTATGCTAGTCCCTGTTTTCTAGTACCCAAAGCAAATGGAGGTCACCGTGTAGTTATTGACTACCGGTCTCTCAACAAAAATATTAGTTTAGATTCTGTCCCACTACCAAAAATTGAAACAGCTTTTCATTGGTTTCATGGCGCTAAGTACTATACTTGCCTGGATCTCAATCAATCCTATTATCAAATTCCTTTAACTAAAGAATGTAGACATATAACTAGTTTTTGTACCATGAACAATACTTATGAGTTTACTAGGGTCCCTTTCGGATTATCAGTAGGTGCACAAGCACTGTCTTCGGTCCTAGACTCATTATTTGAGGAAGAAAAATTTAAATTTGTATATCACTATCTTGACGACATAGTAATTTATTCTAATGATTTCGACTCTCATCTACGGCATGTAGAAGTCGTTTTATCCAAATTAAGGAATGCAGGTTTCACAGTAAACCCTGAAACAGCTCAATTTGCTAAAGAACGCATTTCATTTCTTGGTCATCTTGTAGATCAACATGGTGTTTCAATAGATTCAAGTAGAACACAAAAAATTAGAGATTTTCCTTCCCCAAAGAATCCTAAAGCTGTAGCTCGTTTTATTGGGATGATAGGATACTTTAGTAAGTTCATTCCTAAATTTGCCGAAATTGCTGCTCCTATTAATGCTTTAAGAAAGAAAAATGTAAAATTTATCTGGACCAAAGAACATGAAGAGGCGTTTCTAAAGTTGAAAAAAGCAATTTCTTCCCCTCCTATATTGAGGACGGCGGACTTTTCTAAACAATTTGTTCTTCAAACTGACGCGTCTTCCACCGCCATTGCTGGTGTACTCTGTCAAGAAGTAGACGGCCTACTGCAACCTATTGCTTATGCCTCTAAGAAGCTTACTCAGCAGGAATCTTGTTTTTCGGCTTATGAACGTGAGGCCTATGCTGCGATTTGGTCGATCGAACGCTTTAGCTTCTATTTATCCCACAATAAGTTTTTATTAATGACTGATAATTCAGCCCTGTCTTATGTGTTGAATAACCCTCGTCAAACCGGTAGGATAGGACGTTGGACACTCAGATTATTAGGTTTTCAATTTGATGTGAAACATATTGCCGGGAAAGATAATGTCATTGCCGACTGTCTCTCGCGCATGTATCAGGATGAAGACGATTGTATTGAACAAGCAAGTAATCCTGAAATTGAAGTGAATCCTTTACTTAATTTTGTCAACACTCTAAAACTTAGCGATTTTCCTTTAGTGTTTACTGATATCAAAACTCATCAAGAAAACGATCCTTTTTGTAGTGAAATTGTAAAAAAGATTACAGATGGAATAGACCAATTCCCATATTCTGTGTCTAAAGGCGTGTTAGTCTATAAGCACAGAAATCAAGAAAATCTCAAAATTGTAGTTCCAAAATTTTTAGTACCTTTAGTTTTCAAATATTTTCATGAAACCACTGTAGGTGGACACTTAGGCATTTCTAAGACTATAAAAAAAATTCTAGAAAGTTTCTACTGGCCTGGACTAGGTAAAGATATTTCATTGCTTGTAAAGTCCTGTGAGATATGCGGAAAAAGCAAGCCAGCTCAAAAATTAAATTTCGGTTTCCTTGCTTCTAAAGTAGAACAAGCCCCTATGGATAAATTCTATTGTGATGTGGTAGGCCCACTTTTAAGAAGTACTCAAGGTAACACACATATTTTTAGTTGTGTAGATGGATTTTCTAAATTCTCCTTTTTGTTTCCTATTAGGAAGGCTAATTCTAATTCTATTATAAAATGCTTAAAAACTATTTTTCAAAATTACAGTTGTCCAAAAAAAATTGTAAGCGACAACGGCTCAATTTTCACAAGTAATAGGTTCAAAAATTTTTGCTTCCAATTAGGAATTCAGCATATCACGACGTCTCCCTTCTATCCAAATCCTAATCAGGTAGAAAGATTACATAGAAATCTAAGAAGTGCTCTCATTGCTTTTCACGGAGATTCACAAACTAAGTGGGATGAAAGCTTGTCTTGGCTTCCGTTAGCATTCAATTTAGCTGAACATGATAGTACTGGATGTACTCCTTTTTCATTGATGTTCCGTTTTGAACCCAATCATCCATTGCTTAATGCATGGAAAATTGACGAAATTTTGCCTGCTAAGTATACTGAAGATACGTTAAGAATTTGGCAAAAGGCTAGACAAAATTTAACTAAAGCTCATGATAAAGTCAAAGCTAAGTATGACAGAAATAGGTCTCCCATTCCTTTCAAAATAGGTGACTTGGTATGGTTAAAAACTCATATACTGAGTAGTAAAGCCAATAAAATTTCACATAAACTTAGTTATAGATGGCGAGGTCCATATGTGATAGAAAGATGGCTTAGTCCTGTGACAGCCGGTTTACATGATCCCGAAACTGGTGTATTTTTTCAAAAAGCACACGTTTCTCATCTCAAGAAATTTCACCCTCGTATTGACGACGATGGGGATTGAATAAATCAAGAATGACTAGAGTCTTTCTCTGTTCTTGTATTTAATAGGTCCTTGTGACAGTAGTATCGGTCTATTGTAGACTCGAATGTAACTATTAGAGTTTGGGAAATTTGTCTGTTATTCTAGACTATGCGCGCAGTCTGATAATTAGATACCCTACTCAAAATGAACCCTACTTAAAAAAGTAAATGACAATATAATTGAATGTAGTAACCCTACTCAATTTTGAAAACTTAATTGTTATGGTATGTAAGAAACCTAGGCAAATGAAAATGTTATGGTACGAAATAGCTCTGCTCTGGAGTTGAGTAACGATTCCAATTTCCAGTAAGAAATAATACTGTTCATGCCTGAATGTAAATGTCAGTGAACATTTTGACCTTGAACCAGTAGACGTGTCCGTAACCGCTTACTCATGTTAATACGGAGAACGGTAGGAAATAATGAAACTGTAAAGTATTGAAGTAATTGTTGTAGTACTTAAGAGTCATATGTATAGTAAGCGAAGTTAAAACTTAGTGAAATAATGTGTTAGGTTTAGGAAACGAATATTCTATGCGATTTTAAATACTGAGAATAATAGTCTATTAATAATGAAATGACCTTGTAACTGTTTAACTTTGTAACTGCATTCGTTTTCTGGAAGGATAGATAATTTTTTAATTTATGGTGATTCTTTCACTAAAGCAAGTTGCTGCTATTAATTTTTTTATGTATGCAATTAGCATCATTAATTACTCGAGTTTTAACTAATATTAATTTGTTGAATAATATGTACCCTTGATAGTGTCCTGTAAACTTATTGTAATTGTACTTAGGAGCTCCGAAATTACTTATGCATAACTTAGATTAGGAATTATTCAAACGTATAACTCAATTATCTTTGTGATAGGATAAGTAACTAAACATAATATTATTAAGAATAGTGTGATAGAAAAAATTTTTTTTTAATAACTAGATAATAACTTTGAAAAGTCGTCGTGTTCCCAATTTTTTTGTGTGACCTTGTCTGCGTGTGCGCAACGTAGACTCGTGATCCTGTTAGACTTATACTTCTGTTAAGACTCTTTAGTTCTTGCTAGGGTACTTTACTGTATTAGGGATGGCCACTCTGATATGTGAACGATCTTTAGCAAAAATCTTTCCTGAGTTTTCCTTACCTACACCATTGATTGCTCTGTTACTTTGGATCCTTTTGGACATTAGTTTGTTTGCTACATTTGACATTTTGGTCTCTGTTTTTTTTTTTCCATAATTTTTTTTTAACTTACAATTGAAAGTTGACCTTTTGTCTTTTCCCATTGGAGTTTTTCTCAGTTAAAGGGGGGGTGAGTTGTGCTGATTTAATTTTTTTTTCTCATTGTCCTAGTCGATTGTCAATTTGATGACGACTTGATTATTATATTCTCAGCCTTGGACTATGATTGAACTTATGAACTTGCTTTGTCATGGTTCAATGTGTAGGATTATTGTCACCATTCATGCCTGAGAGAATTATATGCGACGTCATGTCGCCAGCTAGGTTTTATCTTTTTCCTTGTTCGTTGTTAATATGTGCGATTGCATCAGTCTCGGCTGGATGTCGCTAGTCTAGTTTTTTTTTTTTGAAAACCATGTGAAACTTACCTCTGGGGAGCGCCGAGCTCTGATTGGAGGAATTATTATAAAAATGCTCTGCCTTGACGGTTTGGTAAGACTCGCTGGGATTGGTGGAAACCTTTCTACTATTCCCTGTTTTAGCTAATCACAGACGGTATTACGTTTTTCTTGACCGGTGGCGTACTCTGCTGGGACGCGTGGGTACTTTTGCGCCTTCGTGTTCATCTGGAGAAGATGACCAAAGATTCATTCGTTCTCCTTACTCTATGAGTTGAAGATTGAATATGGCGTACTCGGTGTTGTATTTGCTTTGTGGCTAAAGGAAGCCGTTTAATTTAAAAATATGAAGAGTTAGGATCCATAAGAAATTAACTCTTCCTTACTTTTCTACCTTTTTGCCTTACTTTAAATATGTGAAAGTTTCTTATAATAGATGTGTGCTTCGCCTAACTTGAATTCGTTAATTCTATACTTGATGTAACTGAAATTCTTCCATCCGCCCAGTGCGGTTCTTGTTCCGGAGTATTCATGTTCCTGATATGATATTTACGAGCCATGGGTAGTTGAGGCAGCCTATAACTGCTAAGAAGAGTGCCTTTATGACTGGAACGTTTCCTGTCGTTTCTCACAGTGGCGATCCTGGCCGTCGCGCATAATGCGGGTTTATGTCCGGCAAACTAAGGCTGCGGTCACCCTGTGATTATCCAGGGACAAGCGCAAGTATTCATTGAGTCTCTGCTAACCAGGTAACAAAAAGAACTTTTCATCTTATGACCCTGTGAGGATAGTGCGCGAAAGTCAATCCTGAATTTGTACTGTTTACAATGGCAAGTTAGCCTGTTAATCGAAAATGGACTCATTTAATTAACCTTCATTAAGGATTTTTGTAGTAGGGACTCTAAATTTTTGTAATGAGTATTTAAATTTTATTTTACTTTAAGAGGGGATATCCTGGCCAGGAATCATAAGAAGTAGGCTAATCTATATAAAGATGTAACCTTTTAAAACATATATATTTTTTTTGTAAAGTGTCAATTTTTTGAAAGATGTAATAATGAATTCAAGTAAGGCAAGAACTGTAGTTTTCTTGACTACTACTCCCTCGCCTTTAGTATTAAGGAACAGTCATTAGTACAGTAATTACTAAATTATTTGGCAAAACTTTTAAATATTGTAACCAGAAAAGTTGGTTATGGTATATTTTTTTGTTTGTCTTTTATTAAGAGAGTGCTCCACCAAATTCTAAATTATCTTTTCAAATTCTATTATAAGCACGTCCCAATCTTCCAGTTCCATTCAGCACTCACATAATCGTGAAAGGTTCAACCCTTTTCTGTTAACTACCCGGAAAAACTTTTGAGTCCTATTAGACTAAATTAAGGATTGTAAGAGTGAGTGCTTTCCGTCGAGAGCGCCAAAGGAGGTCAAACACATTGAAGGAGAGAGGTGGAGGAAAATATTTTAAGAAAAAATGTACCAAGGCACTAGACATCTATACTCTGTTCACGCAAACGAAAGACAAACCAAAACAAATGTCTGCGTTTTTGTGAGTGAAAAAGTGATAACTCGTATCAGCTATCGATTAATTTCTACCAGTTGACACTGAGTTCAGAATCACATTTGCTGTCACAGTTACCGGTTCACTTATATACTGCACGTTAATTGTATTTCTGTAGTTAATTGTGAATCGGCTACTGTGAATCGGTCTTGTTGTTCGAAGACAGACTCTCGCACGCGTATCGTTGTTTATATCGTTACCCCTTTCCGTGAACAGATTATAGATAGAATAATAACTTATTTGATAAACTTATATAGTCTTTCAAGATTATTCAACTCGAAGAGTAGAATCATGAACATAGAAAGATCATACAAAATAACACCTAATTATAGAATTAAGAGTTTACTTGTTACATTATTATCAAGAGTTTACTAAGTAAGTTGTACAAGTTGTACAAATATTTTCTATTTATTTATTATTTTTTTAATCATGTTGCTGTGTTAAGCAGGCATAATTGGGTATTTAATTTGGAAAGTTTGTAAATAAATAAATACATTTTACTATAAATGCTTACAACATTTGAACGGAATTCATCCTTTATCACTGCTGCAGTATATTATCATGAATTCATTGTATTTAATTCCAATTTCTGTGGTAAAAACGAGTTTTTTTTGAGGATGAAGTCCACATAGTCACATAGGTCTGAGACCTGTGCGTGGGTAATGAGTTGGATGATGGTGATTGATGAGCTGGACCTACAGTTTTAGGTGGGTTCCGAACCACTGGAAGTGATTTTACAGCATAGTGTCTTTTTTTCTGGCCAATCTAATCGGTCACCGTTACAAACAGGTCCTACGAGAACGCAGCTTATCTCTATCTGATTGAACAGATACTTGCTACAGCTCGCGGCTATCACTTCAATAGAACACAAAAATTTGATAAAGTTTGTGCAGCATTATGTGTTATATATACGCCTTATATATTATACATATTATATATACTAGCAGCAGGTAGCCCGATTCAATTGAATATGGATTTCTAGAATGTGTAATAGTTTACCTACAAATTTAATTAAACAGTATCTTTTTCATAAACCTCTTCTTTTTCTCTTTCTCCTTATATTTTATTAAATATTTTTCTTTTGCTTCTTATTCTATTTTCTTATCTGCTTTTATTTTTCATCTTCTTTTTTATCTCCTTCTCTTTTTGATTTCCTTTTTCTTCTTCTTCTTCTTCTTCTCCTTCTTCTATGTTCTTATCTGCTTCTATTTTTCCATCTCCTTCTTCTTCTTCTTCTTCTTCTTCTTCTTCTTCTTCTTCTTCTTCTTCTTCTTCTTCTTCTTCTTCTTCTTCTTCTTCTTCTTCTTCTTCTTCTTCTTCTTCTTCTTCTTCTTCTTCTTCTTCTTCTTCTTCTTCTTCTTCTTCTTCTTCTTCTTCTTCTTCTTCTTCTTCTTCTTCTTCTTCTTCTTCTTCTTCTTCTTCTTCTTCTTCTTCTTCTTCTTCTTCTTCTTCTTTCTTCTTCTTCTTCTTCTTCTTCTTCTTCTTCTTCTTCTTCTTCTTCTTCTTCTTCTTCTTCTTCTTCTTCTTCTTCTTCTTCCTCCTCCTCCTCCTCCTCCTCCTCCTGCTTCCCCATCTTCTTCTTCATTTTTCTCCCCATTCTTCTTACTCTCCTCCTTCAATTATTCTCCAGCGTTAGAGTTTCGTCAACACATAACAGCAAGTCGCTGATTATTATATAGAATTATAAAATTTAAAAATTATAAAATTTAAACGCCTAAAAAATTTTTTAAATTTCATTAAATATATGATCTAGCCACCAAAGCGACGAAAGTTTAGAAATGATAATCTCAGTATTTTCAAGGTATTAGACTTTCTATCTTTTAAAGGACTCCGGTTTATGTTCCAATAGAGGAGAATCTGAAGTCCACTGTGAATTGAAGTTATTGGCACTGACCAGCATTGATCCAGTTGTAATGATACCGGAAGCAGAAAGAACCCGCATCATCAATTAATTATTAGATCTATAACACTAATGGATGGACTTGAGTACTCTTCAAGTGAGGGCGTCCCTCCACAAGATACTAATAATTATTAGAGAGGTTATTGGCCATTTGCAACAATTCGTTCGAACTCTGTTCAAGCTTGGTAGACTAACTTTTCCTTTGCAACTAGTTTTATTCAATTGGCAGTCGCATTGGTGTAATTGGTAAGGGCGCTTATCTGTGATAAGACTGTGCTAGTTTTGCGGTCACGGGTTCGATTTTCTTTTAGCCTGACATATATTGTGAAATAATATTCATATTTTAACCCTAGCATAAGTCTCAGATTGATGTAGGCATCATCAGCAAAAAATCCTTTCACATTCACATTATTTTTTTTTCATTTCATTACTCAACCTGTTACCTAGTATTTCTCTTTTTAAAACATCAAGATTTCCATAGTATGTGAATCAGCCATGATTCAATAAAGTTTACTAATTTTTCACTTAATATAAAATGTTTATAATGTATTCTCATGTTTATTGTACACTAAATAAGACAAACAGATAACTACATTTATAGTAGTGTACCTCAATTCTATAATTCTATCAACTGTATTTTAGTGCTTGCAATGTGGAGCAACTAATACTCTATGATAATCTTTCTTTCTTTTTTTGATGATGAAGCCCACATAGGTCTGAGAGCTGTGCGTGAGTAATGAATTGGATGAAGGTGATTGATGAGTTGGACCTACAGTTTTAGGTGGGTTCCGAACCACCAGGAATTGATTTTACAGCAGAGAACAGTCTTTTTTTTCTGGCCAAACCAATCGGTCACCCTTACAAAGAGCGCCCAGGAGTTTAGTAGCTTATCTCTGATTGAACAGATAGGCTACCTGCTACGGCACTCGGCTATCATCAAACTAATGCTGTGTTAGTATTGAAGCAGCGTGTATATAACCATTTTACATACAGCATTATTGATTCTAATCTTATCACTGGTTAATAAATAAATAAGCTTATTCTATGCTTATTACTTATTATAATATTATTCTATGCTATACTCAATATTTGATATTTATTTATTTATTGAATATACAAGCTCACAACCAATAGAACCTTACAGCTTTAACGCCAAAACAATCCTCATTGACCTCAAAGACTGGTCTATGCAGTTGAAGAAATATTTAAAAAAAATCAAAAAGATTTAAACACCATACCATGCCAAACTTAATGAAGAAGTACAAAAAGTTAGAGAATACAGTTATAAAGAGTTTTGGGAAGTGATAGCCGTGAGCCGTAGCAGGTGTCTGTTCAATCAGATGGAGATAAGATGCGTTCTCCTGGACACTCTTCGTAAGGGTGACCGATTGGATTGGCTAGCAAAATGACACTGTTCTCTGCTGTAAAACCACTACCCGGTGGTTCGGAACCCTCCTAAAACTGTTGGTCCAACTCATCAATCACCATCATCCAACTCATTACCCACGCACAGGTCTCAGACCTATGTGGACTTCATCCTTCAAAAAAAAAAAAAAAATAAATAAATAAATAAGAAAGAGTAAATTTATGAAAATGTGAAATAATATATGTTGTATTTTATAAATCAATTAATTCATTCATTCAACAAATACATTACACACGATGTAGTACATGAATTCTTCTCACTGTATTCAATAGGAAGAATTCAACAGAACATTCCAATAAAAAGAATCGAACTATTACAATATGAGAAATATTTTAAAAAATCAAAAAGATCCTAACACCATATGCCAAACGCAATGAAGAAGTACTAAAAGTTGGAGAATACAGTTGTACAGAGAAAATATATAAAAAAAGAGTAAATATATGAAAATGTGAAATAATATATTTTGAATTTTATAAATCAATTTAATCATTCATTCAACATATATTACAATTATTCTATATTATTATTACAGATATTTACAATTATTACAGATATTATTACACACTTTTTCGACATGGATTCTTCTCACAGTATTCAATGGGAAGAATTCAACAGAACATTCCAATGAAAAAAAATCTAATAATAAAAAATATTCGTTTATGAAGAAACAGAAAAGGCATGTCTCAAATGGCTTCAAGGATCATCAACCCCAACACATCGAATAGAATGAAAATAGGCCCATAATAAGATTCAGCTTTTCATATCCAGTCATGATATTTTATTTGAACGAATGGGAGTGGATTCGAGAAGAGTTGAAGAATGGGAGAGTCGTTGAGAGGCCGACTTGACGACGTCAAATCGTAAAGCGGCTGTTTCGATCCAAAAGGGAGGAATTGAAATTTCGATATCGTGCCAAGCGACCGTCTACCCCGTAGCTATATATATCCATATCGGTATATATATATCTATAGAGTCTTGGTTTATCCGTCCACTTGTAATGGACGACCTTGGTGGTGATCTGAAACCCCACCACCATCAACAAAGACCCTTGTCCTTTCAAGGTTGAAAGCAACCCCTAAACCCTTTCACGGGAAGCCCACCCTCGAAAACTCGTTAAGAGAAGGTAGAAGAAGAGAGAGGGTGATATGGAGTGAGAAGGCAGAAGGAGACAAGAATGACCTCGATCTGAAGAAATTTCCTGCGCTCCTTCATCAGTGTAGCGAGGTCCCACAGGAACTGTCGACCTTTTGGTATAAATAGGCCTCCATTGGATTAAGTTTCAACGTCGCAGTTGAAAACTATTGCTTCTAGATAACAGAATTGATATAAGTTTTGTTTGCATTATATTTACATGAGATTGTATGACCTCGTAGAATAGATACGGTAGTTGGGGTACCAGGATTAGAATGAAATAATAGTCTTAATAGCAGATGATTTCTATTTTAAGAGAATACAATAAGGAACAGAATAGTATGAAGCTTTTGTAGAATATGATATAAAATTAATACACAACATTTTAAAGGTGTCAGAAAATTAAACCATTGTATGGTCCCACTACAGAGTTCAAATGGCATTGCTTTATTTAAATTAACAACTCACCAAGCTGTGTGATTCGTCATGTATAATGATCCCAAAATAAGTTTCTGCACTCGCATAATTTATTACTAATGAAAAATGAACGACAAATCAGGAGAGACCACGAATTTAAGCCATAGTTAATCAACAAAAGACATATATAAATAACGTATTGGACAGAGAAGGTCCTATGGTGACATATATTACGCAGAGATAGGACATTAAACAGCAGTGGGAAACAGACTAATCCTAGCTAGCTGTAGAGCTGACAATGCTATTGTCATATATATGTGTATGCACGTGGTGTGTGTTTAATATATATGTTGAACGAGATACAGGGCCCGGCTTAATCGAATCCTCCATTATCAGTGCAACGGACAGTTCTCTCGTGTTGAACAGCAGGCAACGAGATAGCAGAATGGAATGGATGAGAAAATAATACGGTGTGAGTGTGGATGTATATTTGTGAAACCGAACAAAAGTGTGATCAGGTGGGAAAATAAAAGGGATAGAACATCTGTAGGAGAACGGGGATCGACTGTAAGACAAATGAACGTCTTTCACAAGATTAAATAAGGAAATTTAACTGGTTTACGGAAGTGATAGGGAGCTTGCTGAGAGTGGTGTCAGGACGATCAGTATTTTTAGTCATGGGCATTTGGGACTACACTTGGAAGGGTGAGAGGCTGTGATGACAACTTTATTGTCACTCACTCGATGGTTCGGAACCCAACTAAAATTGTAATTTCACCTTTGATATAAAACATTGCATTATCATCATCATCAACAAAATTCACCTCATCATCCACACACAAGTATGAGACTAATGTGGGCGTCATCATAAAAAAAACTAGAAGATCATACAATTTGCATAGGAGGTTTCCAAACATTAAAATTTATAAGAATTATAGCTTCACTTTTCTATTACTAATCATCCTAAATCAGAAAGTACATGTTATCGCTGGAGAACACCTCTTTCAAAAAGGCATTAATCTTCTCAGAAAAAGACTAATTTTTGATTGAAATTTCGTAAAAATAATTAAAACTACCAGACTAATAGATAACATTTTTTATAAAAAAACTGTTTTTTTCTTATTATTTGGGATAACAAATACTGTAAAGGATTGGAAAACCTGAGTTCGTTGTTGACTGCTCTTTGATCGGGTCAACCAATTCAAGAAAAAATACAACTCTCAAGAATTGTCTAATTGAAAGCATCTCTTCCAAGAAGACATCATATCCTCAAAAAGAGGACTCGTAATATTTGAAATTGAAATTTGTACAAGACGAACAAATTCAAATGACACTTTGAAATGCAGATTTCAAATTCACCATCTTTCAGCACTCTGCCTTTTTTAATGGAAAATACATTCTGGATAATGAATATTCAAAATCGAAATTCATTTTAGAATATTCCAAAATTCAAAGTCAGATTCAAGACTAAAGGTGCTTGCACAGTGGAGCTTTCAATACTCGATGATAATCACCATTGCAAAATCAAACACTTGCTGTGGAACAGTGTATAACATGCAGATTTAAGCAGAGTGAAAAAGGAATTCCTAGAGTTCTATGAGAAGCCCAATATTCAAGTTCTTATTCTACTCTTTCTCTTCCTGCTCTTTGTGATCACTGCATTATCCTCCTCTGCTCTTGCTCCAACTTATAATTCTTTTTCTCTTCATATTTTACTCCTTCAACCCATCTTCTATCAATTTCATCAATTTTTTGTTCAATACGCTTCCAAATCTTCTATCAATTTTTATACTTTTCCTTTTCCTTGTTCTTCTGCTTCAACTAATTTCTTCTCTTTGTCATAACTTCTAATATTTTCTTATTATTGCTTTCAACTTCCAGTTCTTTCTATCTGCTTTTTCACATCAAACTCATCAATACTATTTTTTCTCAATTGTTATTACCTCTTCTCACTGCACTTCAATCTAACAAATAGTTTTTAAAAAATAATTTTTTGAAAAATTATAATTTTCACATACTTAAAAAAAATGTTCTTTAAAAAACCAATTGCTTAATCGTAGTGGAAAAATATGCAATTTTATTCCTCAAGGTGTATTTTAGTAGCAGAAAATTTATCAAAAATTTAAAATCAGTCGTAGATGAGATAAATTGCCTCCCAAAACCGAAAAATTTCAACTTAGAACCCCCATCTTTCACAAAATAATTAATGAAAAACTTTTTCACACAGCAATATATAGCATTTCAAAGTCCTAATAACATCCAATACAAGAAACTTTGAAAAAAAAATTGTGACCAAAAACCCTTTACACAGCCTTATCTTCTCTTTTCCTTTCCTACTTTACACCCTCTTATTTTTATTTCTTCCGTTTTGTTCTTTTATGTTTCTTTTTCTATTGCAACTCGTTGTTTCTCATACTACTTCACTTACCTATTCTCAATTTCTTCCTCTCTGCTTTTCCTGTACTTCCTCCTATTGCACGTCTTATTCTTTCTCCTACTACCATCCATCATTACTTATCCTCTCCACAATTTTTTCTTCTTTTTTTCGGAAGGATGACGCCCACATAGGTTTGAGACCTGTGCGTGAGTAATGAATTGGATGATGGTAATTGATGAGTTGGACCTACAGTTTAGGTGGGTTCCGAACCACCGGGAAGTGATTTTACAGCATAGAACAGAGTCTTTTTTGCTGGCCAATACAATTTCTTTCATGTTTTTCTTCCAACAATCCACTTCCTTCATTCCACCACCTAACCTAACCTAGCCTAACCTTTCCCCTCCAATACATACACATTTTTTTTTGTTTCATTCCTAGATCCTAGATCATGAATGTGTGTGAATAGCATGATAAACTGAACTTATCTTTCGTCATGCTGATCACCTATATATAGTGTAATCTATTATACTTTATAGTGAAGAATACTATGTAGAGTAGTATACTGTAACTATATAGTGTAGTGATGTCATAGTTGGCCCAAAATAAACCGAGCTAGTTTGTTGGCATGCGATGGCATGCTGATCAACTAGGTAATGTAGTGTACTATATAGTGAAGTGCACTATAATAGTGTAGTATACTATATAGTTTAGTGAAGCCATAGTTGGCCCAGCTGTGTCCTATGTGGTATGTGCCTCACTTTCTACATCGCGTTGGTGTTCAGTGTTGGATAAGGTCGTGTTCATTGCCATTCAGGTCGAGCGCTCAACACGATCGATACCAGCTTGGGGCTGCAATCTCGACCCGACTACTGCCTTCTGCTACCAGCGCTAGCTGCTTCATTTCTGGCGCATTTTCACTACTCGTTCCAAGCTCAACTCGATTACTAGATTATTTCAAATATCCAAGCAATTGTCAATGGATTCATTACGGTTAGGAATAAAGAGCAACAACAGAGAATAAAATGAAGAGAAAACGAAAATTCATGAACGAATTTGGAATAAGGATGTGGGAAAAGATAGCTGTGAGCCGTAGCAGGTTCAATCAAATAGAGATAAGCTGCTCTTCCCTGGGCACTTTTTGTAAGGGTGACCGATTAGATTAGCCAGCAAAACGACACTGTTCTCTGCTGTAAAATCACTTCCCGGTGGTTCGGAACTGACCTAAAAATTTAGGGTGTTTAAGATCCAAAAGAAAGCGGTTAGTTGTATAGAAAGAGTAAATAGATTAGATTCATGCAGGCCGTTGTTCAAGAGACTTGGTCTCCTAACTGTACCCTGCTTATATGTGTATGAAGCTACTTTATATGTAAAAGCGAATGATATTAACCAAAATCTTGACGTACACGATTATAATACAAGAAGCTGAGGAGATTATCACTTGGGGAGTCACAATAGTAGCTAACAAAAACCTAGTTATTTTGGTAGGTCCAGCTCATCAATCACCATCATCCAACTAATTACCCGCGCACAGGTCTCAGACCTATGTAGACTTCATCCCCAAAAAAAGAAAAGAAGATAAGATACCTTATTCATGTAGATTTACAAATTAGCTTGATTGAAAAACAATGCGTGATTAGAAATGAAAGTGAAGTAAAAATAAGTACTGTACTAACATTTTTCAAGATTGAACTATTAGATTACTTTTAAAATCACATTTTAAATGTGTTAAATCTTACTGAAAATCCCATTTTGAATCTTATATGTTGAGAATTGTTAAAATTTTAAAAATATTCAATTACTCAATACTGTGCTCATAAAAATAAATAAATAAATTTTCAAATAAACACCAATAGAGGCAATAAAAATAATAGTAATAATATCGTGCGACCTGGCTGACTTGTCTGGTGCTGGTGTCAGAGTTATCAGGTCGCACCTGCAAAGTTCAGGATAGAGGCAATAAAGTGCTCATAAAAAGACAGAAATATTCACCACACTTTACTCCGAACATGAACAAAGGAGTTCCTACTACAGTCCAGTACTTTTACGAGGAAAAACATACAGCAGTATTTTTCTTAACGGATTCTTTTGTATTTTCAAGCACCGAATATGAATCCGAGTTTTGGTATCTCGAAAAAACTCTTACTTCGCGAGATACCTCCAAGATGGCGGCCAAAATTCCATATTTCGTCATTTTACGGCGAATGAAAAATTCTACAGAAATATGTGTGGAGCGATAGTTGGAATAAGTATGATCCTGGAAGAATTACCTAAGACCTAGGATACTTCAGGGCTTAATTTCTAAATTGAGAAGTACCGGAGCTATGACTTACGGGGGGGGGGGGGGGGTTACCTCCGCCAGAAAATGTATGAAAATTACACTTGAATTGGTGCATTTTAAAGCATTTGAGCATGGTTAGTAATGAACATATAATATGACATGACATAATATACAAAATAGCAAGCTAGTTCAGATCTGGTTTAAAATAAATGATTTTATTATCCGGTGTGCTCCGTCTGAAATTGAGCCCTGGGCTACTCATGGTATAAGCATTTTAGAAACAGATATTTTACAACAGTATGATTTAATAATTTTATTGGTGCATTGGAAACATGGATTTCATGAACAGTGAGAAATGATGGTACTACCCCCCCCCCCCCCAACACCGGGACGTCATGTTCCACTTTGAAAAAGATCAAAAGCTAAGCCGATCTATTGAAAATTTCGAATTGGTAGGTTTGAGGTTAGGATCAATGGCTGCAACCGTACCGTAGAGCCACAAAGGCGGTGGTCTGGTCTGACGCCCCTATAGCAGCAGCTTAAAGACCAGCTGACTGACTGGCTGGCTTTTACCTATTTCCCATACGGCCAGATTTTCAGGGCATGGGGGATCAATATCAGTGTGGGGTCCGACATCAATACCGCATCACAATTGGGCCGCAACTGAAAAGAATCAAGGGGGT
This sequence comes from Conomelus anceps, assembly GCA_948455865.1. Taxonomy (NCBI): domain Eukaryota; kingdom Metazoa; phylum Arthropoda; class Insecta; order Hemiptera; family Delphacidae; genus Conomelus; species Conomelus anceps. The sequence goes on from OX418225.1 coordinate 10,399,795, forward strand.
GAGAAAAAAGAGTAGGAAAGTATTAGATGGAGACGACAGTGTGATTGAAAATGATACCTTTGCATATAAGTACAAGCGGGAAATTCTTGTATGTTCCTCCACAAAGCACGAATTGAATTATTCATTTATTGGAATTACTACTTTTGGTTGGGAATGCATTCACGGGGGTGCTAGTCTTGTATGAATACTTACAAGATACTAAAATAATTTTAGTCACCAAGGCCTGATTCAAACTATGTTATCCCCATCATAACTTTGATGGTGTATGAAACATAATCGTTTTAATGGTGATAATAATAATAATATTAATATATAGTAATAATAATATTCCACTATTTTATTTTTTGTATGTAATAAAAAATTTGTATTTGTTTTTTTCTGTGGTAATAAATTTTCATTTCATTAACTAAAATTTTTAACTGAAATTTACTTAATAAATTAACCAACATTTTCATCCACTCATTACCCCAACACAAGTCTCAGACTCATGTGGGCATCATCAGCAAGAAAATTTCAATTTCATTTCAATAAATAAGAATAATTAATTGGTAATGGTAGAAGTGATAGCCGCGAGCCGTAGCAGGTATCTGTTCAATCAGATAGAGATAAGATGCGTTCTCGTAGGTCCTGTTTGAAACGGTGACCGATTAGATTGGCCAGTAAAAAAGACACTGTTCTCTGCTGTAAAATCACTTCCCGGTGGTTCGGAACCCACCTAAAACTGTAGGTCCAATTCATCAATCACCATCATCCAACTCATTACTCACGCATAGGTCTCCGACCTATGTGGGCTTCATCCTAAAAAAAAACCTCCATGAAACCAACGGAGGCGCTTTGGTAATTTAGACTTTAGACTCTGGCTAAATGAACAATAAATTAGTGAGCAAGAGTGTATTGAAAGACTAGATTGCACTAAGCACTATAGGCCTAGTGCAAGGGTAGTTTCCTTTCAGGGAGAGAAGGGAATTTTCTTAATTTTCTCAACTAGAAATAACCAGTCTTCATAAATTAGTTAATATTTTTCTTTGTCTTTGAACACTGACGCTATATTTCAGCAGTAGATTTATTTTTTCTTGTACTTTTAAATCTTAGTTTTTAGACTTACATTTTTCCTATTCTTCAAAGTTCCTTCCTTTTCTTCTCCTTAGTGTTACCTATTAACTACCATAGAATATCCTTCTTGTTATAATGTTGTATTTATAATTTCTCTTGTTCTCATTGTTTATCGTAGTCACTATTGTCATTAACAGTTTTTACTACTATATATATTTTTTTTCAGACGATGAAGCCCATATAGGTCTGAGACCTTCGCGTGGATAATGAATTGGATAATGGTGATTGATGAGCTGAACCTACAGTTTTAGGTGGGTTCCGAACCACCGGGAAGTGATTTTACAGCAGAGAACAGAAATATACAAATATCGTACTCGTATTTTTACAAATCCTCTTCTTTATCCTGTTGAAGCACTATCTGCCAAATTTTCAATCAAAATTTCCCTTTATCTGCATGTGATAATTACTGATCAATCCTTTGATGCACTCCTATCACTAAATTCATGATTACATTGACCGCGTAAAGTAGATCGAATATACTTTTATACACTACGTTCCCACATTACCTTTGTATCGACTTTAGGGAAGCATAGTGCTCGAAAAAAAATGTGTTCAGCGTATCTCGAAGTTCCATTTTGCGGAATAAAAAATTCATGGAACACGTGCGAGCAGTCGGCATAATTTATGTGCAGGAAAAAAGTGCAGTGCATTCTCCCGCGGGATATTTGTTAGGCGAGATGTAAGGACAAGCTGCAAATTTGGCAGTCAAAGCTGTATGAATTATTTCGTTTCCATTATGATAATTACTGTATTAGGCATTACTTCTCCTGTCAAGTCAGTTTCTTTGTGACGATTTGATGCCTTTTAGAGCTCCACGATATACTTTCATAGCAAGCACTCATCTGTGTAACAGCGTATGATTTTCGTCCTCTTCTTACATCACAAAATCAACGGGTATAATGACGAAAATAACGAGTGCCAAAATGCCAGTTTTTGTGAAATATCTCTGACTGCAACCTGGAACTTCATCGATGAAAATCTTATTAAAGCTTACTGAGTGTTAATTTAGAAAATTAAAAAAATTAATGATATAATTTAAAAAAAATTTAGTTATTCAATTATATAATTTAACAGAGAGAGAGAGAGAGAGAGTGAGAAAGAGAGAGAGAGAGAGAGAGAGAGAGATATTAATTGATTGATTTATTGTCTGTACTAGGTCTTGACAGGCTTATTGCACATTGAACGGAAATATAAAATTACAATAAATTATAGTTGAAGAAAATAAAAAAAGATATAAATTAAAATGAAAATAAATTGTATTCGATTTACACTGTAAAAGATCCATGTAATAAAATAGCACCAAATGAAATAAATTAAATGGATATACAAAGTACCTATTTGTTCCATATAAAAAAGAGTTAGAAAAAAGTGAATAAGATTTAGAGAGATGTCAATAAGTGAAAGATAACAACACCATGATTTAAATGATGAATATGAGTAAGAGGGGGGGGGGGGGGGAGAAAAGAAGAGAAGGCAGAACTAGACTTTTCAAGAGAGAGAGAGATAGTAAGAGAAGTTTGAATCTTTCGATTGCCATTTTATGAGCTAAAATTACAAAAGCATGTGGTGAAATGACAATCCGCAGTGCCTGCTATGGGAAAACGTTTGTAGCCTACCTACTAAACAGGTTGTGTAATTGGAAAAACCAAATATTGACCTTGGTAAAAGGAATTGAAAAGATGACAATGAAAAACTGAAAAACACTATCTTTTTATTATACTTTTTGCTGCAATTCCGTATGTAGTCCAGTTGAATAATCGACTCACAGAATCGATAGTCGATAGGTTAGGTTTAGCTTTGGGTTTGGTACAAATCGACCGACTATCGATTCTCTCAGTATATTATCCCACTGGACTACTTACAATACTGCAACCCATTTTTTTTTTATTGAGGATGATGCCCACATGAGTCCGGAGACTTGTGCAAGGGTAATGAGGTAAATGATGAGAAACATCCACGGATGAATAAGATTCGAACCCAAGGCGGCAGGAAACGAAGCCTGAGTTTTGTCTAATCACAGACAAGCGCTCCAGTCAACTGCGCTACCAGAGCCGCCATGAACCTAGCATGAAGTTCTTGAAGAACTTCAAAGGTTTGAATCCAAAGAATCAAGACCAGAGACTTGTGCAAAGGTGATGAGGTGAATGATGAGAAACATCTACGGTTGAAAGAGATTGGAACCCAAGACTGCAGTAAACAAAGCCAACCAGAGTTTATCTAATCACAGACAAGCGCTCCAACCGACTGCGCTACCAGAGCCGCCATGAAGTTCTTGAAGAACTTTAAAGGTTTGAATCCAAAGAATCAAGATCATGGACACCATATTGATAACAATTGGCGCCGTCCAATTAGTCTAAAGGCACATGTTTCGCTGCCATAAGAATAACTCTCATTTCTGAAGCAGCGTGCTCACAAATAGCGGAATGAGAATGATATGCATAAATCAAGAATTTAACTGCTTCTACTCAGGCTACTTGCAAAAGTCATTTCAGCTGAAAGAAATTCGCAAAATAGCATATAAAGAAGGAAAACGAACAGGAATATTGTTCGACTATAAAGCAACTTTTATTGCATGCGCCGGTTGTCTACCCCAACGGGTATCCAACACGAAAGTCTGTCTATTCCACCCCTGTGAAGTGAGTAAGTGCTGAACTAAGGGGTTCGAATAGAGACTCAAGTGGAGCAATTTCGAAATGACTGCACGTAACTTGCATAACCTCTGCTCATCCGCCATATTGGCGAGGGAAACGGACTTCATGTTTTTATAGCCACCACGTACCAGAAATGAATTTCTGGCTTCCGGATGCACTTGTCTGCCAAAATGATGATCGCTATTCAGAAATTTCTTAATCTGTTTGAAAGCTTTTCTGAGTTGGAGTTGGAACTGTCGATTTTGGGTGAGAGCAGTTTCAACAACACACAAATAGGCTGCAAGATCTGTAGCCTTCTTATATTTTCAGAGCATTTTGTTGTCTAACATAGTCAGAGTCCCAGCGACGGTTTTTTCCAAAACTCGCTCAAATTAGCAAAATAGAAGTCATGACGTCACTCTGTTCAGAATGGCACTTGACTTGCAAATTTCAGCTCTATTTGTACACTTTTTCAGTACAAAAATGTGGTTGTAACAATTTCGTTTTATTATTCATTACAAAAATGAAGTTTTTTGCTTATCACAGTGGATTTAAAAATATATCTTGATCAGCTGTCAATGATATGGTTATCCAATGCTATTGAACTGAAATACATAATATCGCCACCATTCTTCTAGTTCTCAAAAAACGGAACAACCTTGTTTTCAATAACCTTGGTCGAATACAGTATAAGGCACGTTATTCATATTCCATATGAATTTTTGACCAAAATTACTACTGTAGTGTTAATTCACGTTTAAAATAACGTTAAATTCATGTCAACATGAAGTTTCATCACCTAGTTTAAATAAAATGCAGGGCGAGCCAAGGGGGGAAAGAAGCAATACTAGGGATCCAGAAAATAACTACATTTGTGCTTTGTGTGATCACTAATGGCTTGTATCCACGAAAATATTCTGTTAAAACAGATTGAAAAGGTTGCATTATTTTTATTTTTCAATCATAGACTACTAAAGTGTAGTACGAATAATATGTACAGTATTTATTGAATTACAATTGAATTGGAAAATGTTTATTGACAGGAATTAATAAAAAATTCATGATACAGAATATTTAAATAATATTCTGAAAAATAATTCAAAAAAATAAATAAAGAAAAACGTTAATCGTTTCTTTAATATTGTATGTTATTGTTTTAATGTATTTAAAAAAAAACATTTTTTTATTCTTAAAGCAGATGCTTATGTAAACATCAGTTTCATTCATTGCTTGAATTTCGTTGACTTAACATGTGGCAGTTCTGTTCTTATACAAACGTTTACCTGTTAATGTGATAACCGCAGTATATTGTTATGGTATTACTGAAACTTCCTTTACATTTCATAGAAGTGGACACATACTCAGTGCTATTATTGTAATACTGTGACAGACTTGTGCTACGTAAGTGTTTTTATTATTATTTTTAGACGTCTCTTCTCGAATTATTGAACAGTTATTATTTGATATTTGATATTTTAATATTAGTTAGTGATTAATTTTTGTACAGTACCGTACTATAGCAAATTTTTTATTAGCTGAACATTATTGATTTATTCGTTTCTGATTGATTTCTTTTGTGTGATATAACTGATTAGTGCGTGTTGTGGATAATTTGTGTAAATAAAGTGCAAGTATTAATGGAAAGTGTTGCCAGCATTAGAGATAGAACCCGAAACAGTATTATAAGGTAAGGTTAGCGACAATTGTCAACAGCTACTTTCCACTAACCAAAGTACTGTGGGACAAATACATTCGCCTAACACCTGTACTTCGAAAATCCTTTATTGAGAATCACAGCAATACATAAATATAAGTGAGAGAGACTGATCGGATCGATAAACAACACTTTCCCCTGGACTTATCCCTCGCTCTTCCCTGGTTCTGACTGCTCTATACGTGAACCAGGTCAAAGAAGTAATCCAGTCTATTGAAGATGTACCCCACAGCTCGACGCCCCCCACCCCACGGCCATCTGAACACCCCCTGACCATCCCCCCCTTGTGTGTTGGCAGCCAGCCAACACCTACCAACAACAATATTGGAACTGACAAAATTGTGATGTAATCCGCCTCCCACATAATGCACAGGCACGAACCCTGGATCAAAAACAACCCCCACCATCCCTTACCTAATTGGAGCCGACATTTACGGACATTGAGCTTACTTTCAGCATAAAAGCTACCTGAAACTACCCTGTTTTTTTTCTTCCAATTTGTATTACAGTTGCTAGAAGCCTTACCATCATGCTGTTCATACCAATTTTTCTATTCATTAGTCTATTTAAAAATTTCTTTAAAAAAATGTCGATTGGAATGTACAATACAGTAGTTGAGTCTTTAGAAGTATAGATTCTGTAATTTACTGTAGTTTTCATATAACTTGGCAGCAGTTGGGTTTGGATCTAACAAGTACTCCCATCTTCTACATGCTGCCAAGTTATATGAATACTATAGTACAATCTATTGTACACAACAAAATTAACCAAAATGTTGACGTACACGATCACATACTTGGTCTCCTAACTTTACCCTGCTTAAATGTGTATAAAGCTACTTTATATGTAAAAAAAAGAGTGATATTAACCAATATCTTGACGTACACGATTATAATACAAGAAGCCGAGGAGATTATCGCTTTGTGAGTCACAATAGTAGCTTATTCAAACAAAAACCTAGTTATATTGGTAGGAAACTCTACAAGCTACCGCAGTTTTTAGAATCTTCAGAATATAGAAATATTAAAAAAAACAACTGAAAAAATATTTAGTTGATAAAGCTTTTTATAGTGTACAAGAGCTCCTTTCACATCAAAACTAAGCCTCACCTCAACTAATTGATATAGTAATAAATTATGGTAACTAGTGTAAAAGATTGTATAATTGTTGATCTGACTTGTCTTATACTCCTTAATGGAGTCTCCAAGACGTAATATACAAAAAACACACACATTTTAAGAGCAATGCAATCAGCGTACGTGAAATTTACCTCATTTTTCAATTGAACAATTTAATTCCTGGATTTCTTGTTCCATGACGAACTGCGTTGTTAATATTAACTTTTCAAGTGAATTAAACGACTTGCAGTCAAATTTTTATCAAAATAAGTAGTATTTCACTTACTTCTGTAGGCCGAACGTTTTCGAGTTGTTAAAACCCATCTTCAAGGCATCCTAAATATCGATGTCGGTTTGTTGGTTAGAAGAACTGTGGTTTCTGTATAATGTGGTGAAAAAGTTTGTGTGATTTAAAATTTAACTGTTCGTTGAGGAGGAGAAAAACAAAACATCCTCAACGAACAGTTAAATTTTAAATCACACAAACTTTTTGACCACATTATACAGAAACCACAGTTCTTCTAACCAACAAACCGACATCGATATTTAGGATGCCTTGAAGATGGGTTTTAACAACTCGAAAACGTTCAGCCTTCAGAAGTAAGTGAAATACTACTTATTTTGATAAAAATTTGACTGCAAGTCGTTTAATTCACTTGAAAAGTTAATATGAACAATTTAATAGACGAAATTTATGAATATTGAGTCCAAGGAAATTCCACATGATATTTGAATCTAGCATTATCCATCCACATTTTTCAATTGAAATCCACAAAATTTATGAATAATTCAACATGAAAGCTGTTCTGAATGAAGTAGTTTGTCTACAAAATCATTCAATAGAAAGCAGAGTGAAAGTCCAAGTTTATAATAATTTTTAACTGAGTAAACTTTCATTTTTTTGTATTCGTTTTTGTAAGCAGTCCACTATTATCACTGATTACATGACACACCACAATACCAGCATGCAATTAAGAAATAAAAAAAACATAAACAGAAAGAATATTTTTTTGCTGAAAGTTAGACACAAAATATGCTGGTACTTTATTTTCATTTCTGCACGGTTGTGATTAACTGATTGATTCCTGAATGTTAGGCCTAATTAAACTTGTACAAAGAGAGAATCCTACAGACCAAATACTACTTAATCACTTCTTAAATTGAAAAATAATACATCTAAGTATTGGGGATGATGAAATGGTGGAAAATATACCTAATTAATAATACTTTCGTGCAGTGGCGAAGGTGATATTGCGGAAGATATCCGTAATGAATAGGCAAAGAAGAATTCTTGAATTTCTTTATCCATAGCGATCTGCGTTGTTAAAATTTACTTTTTATGGTTAATTTAACGACTTGCAATCATCTTTAATTGAGAATAAACAAATAATTTACTACACGGCTGAAACGTTTTCGAACCGCGACGATTCATTTTCAACAGGAGTAAATCATTTATTTATTATCAATTAAAAATGACTAAAAGCCGTTAAATTTAACATAAAAAGGTAAGAATAATGAGACTTGAAGTTATCACAACCACATTGATTGAAACCCGTGAGATACTAGGTTCGGTTGTTACACCATTACCAATTTCAAACAAACTCTAGTATCTCACGGTTTTCAATAAATGTGATTGTGACGACTTCAAGTCTTATTATTCCTGTATTTCTTGTTCCATGACGAACTGCGTTGTTAACATTAACTATTTATGTGAATTTAACGACTTGCAGTCAAATGACTGCAAGTCGTTAAATTCACATAAAAAGTTAATCTTATTATTCATTAATTAATAATACTTGATGTTGTCACAATTACACTTACTATAAGAAAAAGATAAAGTTTCGGCCGTCGATACGTATACTACAAGATAAAATTAAGTAACTCAAATCTATGGAATTGTGATGCCAGTCAAAAGAGCCAAAGCCAATACAAATTCTTATTATGTAACTTATACCGTATGTGGAAACATTCAACAACATCTTCTTTAATATTTATATTATGTTTCTTCCCATTTCGCAACACAGTTTTTTCTGATTTTGTAGCAGTTTAATGCATCACAGCGAATTCCAATAGTTTTGCAATGACGCCTTTCTCAATCTCAATGAAACTAAAAGCAGCCAAAGTATACAAAATGGACGAATACTATTGGCTGGATAGAATGGGCGTCTCTAGCAGGCCGAACTACTCTGCGTTAGAGACATGTCATTGGCTCAGCCATCAGCCAATGAGAGGCCTCAAACCAAGAATAGTTCTTCCTATCAGCCAATAGTATTTGTTCATGCCGAGTATATAGGAGCTGTCCTGTAGATAAGTTCTAGTTTGATTGAAATTGAAAATGGCGTTACTGCTGAAATTATATGTTATGTTTTTATAGTAAATGTGGTTGTGACAACATCAAGCATTAGCAATTGAAGATAAATTCATTATATTTCATTATTCCAGAATGCCAGTAATCTTATTCAACTAAAATATTGTTTTATATGAGGCTCTTCTAAATTGAAAAAAGCTCGAGTAACTCCAATACAATCAGACCAGAATCAAACCTGAAACTATTTTGTTAATAGGCTACCGAGCTTGTTGGCCTATAGTTACTACTCAGCAATTTTTAAAAGGTTGTAAGATCAACGAAGTAAAACATGAATCTTTTTCACTTTATTAGCCTACAAAGAATAGGTAGGAACCCAAAAATTATCACGACATTGAAAACCTAAATATGGACTAGAAAATAAATGTTCATTATCACTACTACAAAAATTATTAGAAATCCGGAATGCTGATCAGATTTGATCATTCGATCTGACCAAGAAGTTAAAAAAGACATGTTTCTCTGCTGTAAAATCACTTCCCGGTGGTTCGGAACCCACCTAGAACTGTAGGTCCACCTCATCACTCACCATCATCCAACTCATTACCCACGCACAGGTCTCAGACCTATGTGGACTTCATCCTTCAAAAAAAATAAAAAAAATAAATAAATAAGAAAGAGTAAATTTGCATATAAAAAAAAGCAGTCGTTAAAAAAAGCGGCGAGGTGGAACTACCCGTAAGGGTCTCCCCACCACGAAAAGCCATACGAATTTACTTTACTTTACCTCATCACTCACTATCATCCAACTCATTACCCACGCACAGGTCTCAGATCTATGTGGGCTTCATCCTCCAAAAAAAAAAAAAAAAAATGCATGAATATGAATATGAGTACAAGTTCGCTACCATTCTAATTTCCTGAAAAATTTGAAAGATCTTTGTTAAGCCCGGCTCTAAAGCCTTTGGCGCCCAGTTACCGTATTTTCATTTTGGACCAATATCGGTTGAAATAGAGACGGAACCCATATTTCCATACAAAGTGAATACGCACACATTTCGGCTAGGTACCGTACAAAGAACAATTCCCATGCTTTGTTTGGAGGAAGATCAATACCATTTTTTCCACTTCAGTAATTCACCACTCTCTTTCGTTTACTTACGATTCTCTTTCCACCTCCCCTCCCTTTCTCTTCATCCTCCATTGCTTTGCACCGGAGTCGTTTATCAGCTCTTCATCCCTGGAAGCAAGTGCTTTTGGCCATTGTCCCTGGCAAACCCTTTTGCCGCTCTTATCGCAAGCCTACGGCTCGGTGCACCTGACAGCTTTCAGCTAAACCTCTAGTAGCCTCTGGACAACATTCAAGCTCTTGCTCGGAACATTTGTATACTTGGAATGGACAATTCAATTGAAAGCCTTCCGGAGTCATTTATGACAAGTTTTTTTTATACAGGGTGTTTCAAAAGTGACATATAAGAGGCATAATATGACATATTCAACTTGCACATGATTAAAATTCAATCTTTTACTGTTACGAGAGGAAGGTTTCATTTGATGTCCTGTAGCTTTAAAATAGATTTTTACTCATTTCAACTTATTTGTAGCAACTTTTCTTCAAATTTTCTTGAAATTGAGTTTCAAGTCGATCTGGAAAACTGAGTTTTTTAATTTTTCTAGTTAATCAATTTTATTAAATAAGAATTTAGTTATCAACTTCGTAATGCAAAGAATCCTACAGGAAAACATTATTTATTTATTTTTTTAAACAACATTTTTTTTATTGCTGATGATGTCCACATGAGTACGAGACTTGAGCGTGGGTAATGAGGTGAATGATTACACATAAAAGCCTGACGGTGGAGTGGGATTCGAACCCACGACCGCTTAAACGACAGCAAGCTGAAGTTGCGACGCCCCAACCAACTGCGCTAAGCGGCCCGCCTATTATTAGACAGAATAAGTTCCAAGATAGTGAATCATATTCTCCATGTAGAGCATTATTACAGAAACCATTTAATAATCATTAAAAAAACAATGTAGAAACCATAAAATATAATTACCATTATAGAAAAACGTAACCATACGGTAATCACTAATCACTGTGGTCATTTATCAGAAACCATACAAATGATGATGACCAATGTATAGTGATATCATTTTACTATATGCAAACGTGCATTTGAAGCATTTGATGTATAATGGACAAATAGAAGAGATTTTATAGATTTTACAGCAGAGAACAGTGGTTGTTTGCTGGCCAATCTAATCGGTCACCCTTACAAAGAGAGCCCAGGAGAACGTAGCTTATCTCTATGTGATTGAACAGATACCAGTTACGGCTCACTGCTATCACTTCCCTAATACATGATCGAAATCGACCTTCCCTGTCGAAATAATTTGATTGAATAATGGTTCCCAGAGCTATTTCCACATAACATACTCCACAGTAGACAGAATTCACACACAAAAATATAGGCCTACAATATCATATGACAGCGCACATTTTCTCCAAAATTCTACTAGTCATTTTGCCACGAAACTTCGTTCTTTTTCAATAAAATACCTACTTAAACAAGCGTTACATGAGTTTTATGCCACCCGTATAGCCTACATCCACTGCGAAACCATACATCCATCCTTTTTCACACTCTTAATGAAAGCAAGAGAAATGTATCGAGAGTCCATACAGCACAAAAGATTTTTTAGCGTTGCTACAGTTAATGTACAATGGGAAATACAATCAAACGGATACGTATTTGGATCCGTTACGGGAGAAAGTTAGAGATATTGAGAGAGGGTGTGAGAGTGTGAAGAGAAAGAGAAAAAAGACAAAGAGAAAAAGAGTGAGAGAGAGTGGGACGTATTTACGCGAGGGTCTTTTTTGTGTGAAAGGAGAGGACTCATACATTGCTATAACGCCCGCTGGCTCAAAAATAAGTAGACTATAATACACAATGCGGGAAAAATGTGCGTGGGAAAATCATTGTGCACAAGCGAATAACGTTAAAATCACGCAAAAACGTCTAACGTAATCCTTGGTTCTCTCGTTATTTCCACTACAAGCAGACTCTCCCTCCAAACGCACAAGCCGCTTATTTACCATATTTATTTCCTATCGTTAAAGTTGCTTTTGGCCCATCTCTGTACATGACAGTACACGTGCGCCAATAAAATATAGGTGGCACTGGATACTGGATTAAGAGCCGTCTTGTGTCATAAAATTTTCTGATAGTGGTTTCGTAGAGCTGTTCGCCATTTTGCCCAAAGAAAATTTATAGCTTATTCATGAAAATATCGTGGACCAAAGTGTCCTTCTAAAGCCTGCTCTCGATCCGTATCACATTTGAAGTGTAAAAACATGGAAACTCACGCTCAAAACACGCATGATGCTGATTCCTGCTCAGTTCTTCAATTATTATTGTCAATAATTTGAAGGCGTTACTTCAATGAGAGAATATACCAATTTATTGCACGCTACTTTTTTTCGGAGGATGAAGCCCACATAGATCTGAGACCTGTGCGTGGGTGATGAATTGGATGATGGTGATTAATGAGTTGGACCTACAGTTTTAGGTGGGTTCTGAACCACCGGGAAGTGATTTTACAGCAGAGAACAATCTTTTTTGCTGGCCAATCCAATTGGTTACTCTTCTAAATATGCATAACCCCAATCTGAATGAAGAAATAGAACGCTTTTAATGGAGCTATTTCATTTCAATGAGAGAAATATAATGCTCACTGAAATAATGAATTAGGAATTTGAAATATGATCTGAATTCATTATAATTAGAACCAACAACTAAAATTTCTTGGATGATATTCAGCTTTTAGGTGTTGTAAAGTCGCATTCTTGCACATGCTATGTGTTGTTCGGCCAAATAAATATGACTAGGAAATTTTCAAAATTAATAAGAAATAAGAAATATAATACTCACAAATTTTATTATAATATTGTTCTTATTAACAATGGCACTATGTTGGTCATTATATTTTTTTAAAATAACATCCAGAGCTGATTTAGGTTAAACCTACATTGTTTATATCAGTTCAATGAGTCGGCAAAAGATAATGGTCAGCTGAATTGACTGCCGAAAATTTACTGATAAGGAATGTTCCGTATTCCAACAACTGGATATTAATTGAAAATTAATATAACAAAATAATTATGTAATGCATTTCCTGGCATAAATCTGCTTTTTTCCCACTCAACCCGAAATTTGGGTTTAATTCTATAAATTTATTTTCTTGGTTGCCAAATCATCAGATATTATTCTTGAAAGAGGAACGATTTTTTTCATCCCCTTCCTGGGTTGAAAAAAAAGGAGAGAGACAATGCTTGCTTAACTTTTGCTGGACACACGTTTTTGTGTCGATTTAAATTTTCATGTTCCTTTAATGTTTTATGTTACTCTTCTGTGATACTTGAAGTTAGGGCTGTGATTAGTATTCCTCTATAATTGATTTGTACAAATTTTGAATATTGCAAGAAAAATCAGTTAAATAAAAAAAATTCAATTCGGTTGAACACGAGGCGCCGACCTAGATGATTGACATTACTTGAGGCATCCAGGAAAACGAAAATTACGTATACGTGAGTCTACGAATATTTATTATTATATGGGCCCATAGTGTTAATTTTGTGTCTTCGAAAACCTGTGATTTTTGCAAAGATATTTCACTTTGTGCGTGCAAATCAATTGTACCTCCATCCACGTTGGCGAACCCTTAGGTGTGGTCCATAAAGTTGAACTATCCATGAGATCGTTTACCAAATATAATCCTGGAATAAGGTTAGTGCTGAATTCTCAGCAGATGAACATTTAGAGAGAGTATTAATGAATTTCACATTGCATCTCTTGCATGAGATACCATAACTCAAATCGCCCCAATAAAATTCAATATACAGTTTTTACTTTGCAGTTATATTTTACCTCCTCTTGCTCAGTCTTTAATGATTAAGTTCAGAGTGGTCAAGATTTATTGTTTTTATAGTCTATTTAAATTGAGTATAATAGGAGTGTCGTAGCTGCAGGTGAAGCAATTCTGGGACAGGGTGCACTCATAGATCTTTTGTAATAATTTGTATTGCTAACAGGTAGGGGGTGTGCCGTGCCCTAGACCTGTTCTTGAGTTTGTGGGTTTGAGTCACGGTGAGGCTTATCTGATTATTTTCATATAATACATTGAGATTTTATATTTTATGATTAAAAGATATTACTCGCCGTGCCCTATCCATCTGAAAGTCGATATCTCTTTCTATTTTAAGTTTGTTGTGACTGTACATTTGGGGGATCAGCCGACCACAACCTATTTGCTCCAGCTATCCGGTGCAATAATTGAGAATATGTGACGTCGTTGTCTATATAAAGCTGGTCCAGCGAATGTATAGTTACAGTGTTGACGAGCTAAAAACGTCAAGATCTACACAGACATATAATCATCAAGATAACTGTAATCATATTCACTGAATATGAAGAGTTCAATAATTTATTCATAGATAAATCATTCACAACTTAATTTTATTATTTTCCAATGTATATGATTTTGTAATTTAATAAAAAAATGAATTATTATTGGAATTATTATGATCTTCACTAAATAGGTTTATTACTTATTTATTTATTGTGAGAAATTTACAACGAATGTGGAGGTGCAACAAGTCGTTCAGTAATCTAATTATTAGGTTTATTGAAACCGTACCACTTCTTTTTTGTTTTTTTCAACATCACTATTACCTATCCGTTAATATTTTTGTCTTCCCAAATATACTAATCTCGTTATATAAATTAAATATAATGATTATATTATTATTAAATATTATATTAACTTTTTGTTGTAAATTTAACGACTTACAGTCAGTTTTTTAATGTGAATATATAATAAATGTACTCACATTCGGCCGAACGTTTTCGAGGTATTGAATCTCATCTACTCCAGGTTTTGAAGATGAGATTCAATACCTCGAAAACGTTCGGCCCAATGTGAGTACATTCATTATATATCACAATATAAAACTGACTGAAAGTCGTTAAATTTACAACAAAAAGTCAATTTTAACAACGCAGATCGTTATGGAACAAGAAATCCAAGAAATATTTTTAAAAATATTAATAAAAACTTTATAATAATAATAATTAAATATGTTAATCTTAATTGTCTCTGGGAGAAAAGAAAATGAGGAAATAGAGGTTTACACATAAATAGGGTTTACATAATAGGAGTTTGAAATAAGGAAGTGGGTATGTAGAAAAGTTTACCTCAGACTTGAGATTTCAGATGATTGAGTGGCTTGTACCTTCTAGTGCTTATATTGTTATTTTGTATATACATTTATATTCTAGTGTTTATATATTGCATATTGTTTTCTTGTAGTACTGATTAAATTGTCTTATATACATCCATCCAAATTACCTTCTACATTATTTTGAACTCTCTTCCAGAGCACAAGCTTGCTTTTCTGGGAGAGCCCATTACTTTAATAATATTAAATAATATTATTAAATATTAATATAATAATAATGTATTGTATAAGTTTGTATTTGTGAAGTTTGTATTCTAAATTTAAGGCCTATTTATTGTATACTTATAGAATTTCACTTTACGTCTTGAACAATATCTTTGAAATGTTATGTTTTGTTTTGTGGCAATAAAGTTAGAATTTGAATTTGAATTTTGCTGCAATAAAGTTCCAAGTTTTTACTGTACTGTACACAGGTTATGGAGGGCTAATAGTAATAGAAGATGGAGGATGAAGATTGTTTTTTTTCAGCAGCTGAACCCGTATTTGTAAAGCGATTATCGATGGGCACTTCCTGATTTGTTTTTGCCGTTGTAATGAAGGGAATTCTGTTCTGTTACAAAGGTGGCAAGGGCATATGCTAGCTGACAGGTGACCCATAATTTGTGCTGCGCAATTGGCAGGGGAGTTCGAGTTTGGTACCAAGCTCGCACGTCACCATAATTACATGGGGGTATACCTCCTTGTCCACCCTCCCAAACAATCTACCCTTCATCATAATGTCTACCTCAACCTTCCCCATTTCTCATCTCCTTTTATCTTAGCGATTCGTTGTTTTTTTACTTGCCATCATCCTTTCATAACCTTCAATCACTCCCACACATCAACACCTTTTCATTTTCAACGACAATCGCAGATGCGAGTGCCCCTATACCACTACTTGGTCGGCATGAATGTTGTACTGTGAAAGTATTGTGCCTTGTATTGATTATTGATTAATGCAGGATGTATTTATATACTGTAATAATAATAATTCTTTATTTCTATAATTATATATATAGATTGAATCAACTGTAAAACAAATTACTTGAAATGCAGCATAATATACATAGATTGAATAAACTTGTTGAAAGACCTAGAGATTTATTTAATGCCTAAAATAGACGAGATTGAAAAAATGATAGCCTATTGTGAATAATTTTACAATAATAATTTAAATAATTTAAATTAAATAATTTTGTGGAAAAAAATGGGAATGTGAGTTATTGATTTACATGGTGTTGAGCTATTGCTCACATCGCATTCAAAAAAATCAAATCACATCAAGGTTAAGTTTGAATGGACGAATTTTTGTCCAGATTTCGCTCGTATGACGTAATTAAATGCTTCACATAAAATCTCATTGTTAATATCCAATTTCTTTTCATATACAATCTATAATAGATTGTATAATAATCTATAATAATTGTGTTGTTAATCGTTTTCTTTTTAATCAGTCGCAATGGAATTTTTTTACATTTACGTAAATAAAGTAGTTTTGTAAATTTGTAAATTTACGTAAATAAAGTAATTTTATCTTATCAATGTTGTCATGATTTAAGAAAGATTATAGCCTCCCGTCGTTTTAGATAGCTAGAAGAGACAATTTTCAATTTATTTCGAAAAGAATACATAATTTATTTGCCTGCATTTGACAAGCATGAAAATGTAAAAGAATAACCTTGAAAAAATAAAATGCATTTCCTAATGAGAAAAAAAAGCTATAGATAGATGAAAACTTTTGATTTAATATTCGAAAATTAACATTAAGTCACCCTAGTGATCATGTATCCCCAAAGCAGTCCATAAAGCTGAAAAATGAAAAATTGTTGAAAATACTTTACTGGTGAATTCAACACTTACTTATTTGTAAGACAGCTATTTCGCATAAGAGTAATGCTTCTTCAGACACGGTTGGAGATCTATTCCAAGAGCAGAGAAGACCTCTAACCGTTTCTCTGCTCTACTCTCCGAATAGATATCCCATCCCATCGTGTCTGAAGAAGCTCACACTAATAAGTGAGTGAGTGTTATAATAAATATATAATAATAATTAATAAATGAGTGTTAAATTCACCAGTAAAGTATTTACAATTTTTTTTTGTTTAAAACTGAACTGTGCTTTCGGGATACTTGATCATTAAGATGCATTTTTTCAATAATCAATATTTGAAAGTGTATCAATTGTACCTTTTTTGTTCTCTTTAAGAAATGCATGACTTTATTTCAAGGTTATTCTAGCACCTTTTCTAGCTTTGTCAAATTCAGGCGAATAAATTATGTAATCTTCAACTTTTTTTTTTGAAGGATGAAGCCCACATAGGTCTGAGACCTGTGCGTGAGTAATGAGTTGGATGATGATGATTGATGAGCTGGAATTATAGTTTTAGGTGGGTTCCTAACCACCGCGAAGTGATTTTACAGCAGAGAGCAGTGTCATTTTTGCTTGCCAATCTAATCGGTCACCCTTACAAAGAGTGTCCAGGAGAACGCAGCTTATCTCGATCTGATTGAACAGATACCTGATTTATATTTTAAATATCAAGTGAAAAGTAATATGGAACTCCAGCAGCAAGCCCAGTTTTATTAATAATTTATTCTGTACTATAATAACAATTAATATAAGTGTTACTATCAATCGTACTCTCCAACTTTTAATAAAAAACATCCGATAATTTTTTTTAGGATGAAGCCCACATAGATCTGAGACCTGTGCGTGGGTAATGAGTTGGATGATGGTGATTGATGAGTTGGACCCGCAGTTTTAGGTGGGTTCCGAACCATCGGGAAGTGATTTCACAGCAGAGAACAGAGTCTTTTTCGCTGGCCAATCCAATTGGTTACTTTTATAAATATGCATAACCCTATTCTAAATGAAAAAATATAACGCTTTTAATGCAGCTATTGCATTTCAATGAGAAAAATATAAAGCACTTGTCATTTTTTACCGAAATAATGAATTAGAAATTTGAATTATAATTTGAATTCAACTTGATTTGATTTGAATGAGACTTAGAAACAACAACTACTATTTCTTGGATGACATTCAGCTTTTAGGTTTTGATGAGCTATAAACTACAAGATCTGACTACAAGAAGTGATTTTAAAGCAGAGAACAGCGTCCTTTTTGCTGTTTAATAGAACCGACAAAAAATTAAAATAAAAAAACACTCACTGCTTACTGTAAGTTACTATTAATCGTACTCTCCCAACAAAAAAACATCGGCTAAAATTTAATAGACCCAAAAAAGAAAAGAAAACTAGAGTATTAGTTTTAATAGAAGAAACTCAAAATGTTTTCAAGTATGCTACGAATTTGTGTGAACAAACATGTTTCAAGTAAAAACAAATTTTTCTATGATTTACTGCAAGGTATTAACAAACAATGAATAGAATCTCCAAGCTTCAAAATAGATCATTCACAGACTGAATGCATGGGACATATGATACAAGAAAAACATAGGCTTGTGTCGGCTGAATAAAGGAAGAATTGACAAGTATCACGCAGTGGGGTGGTGCGGTCTAGTGAATAGGGATTATAGCCCAATTGTGTCGGTTTCACGGGTGGTGAGGGATAGGAGCCCTCATGGACGACGACGACGGTAGAACAGATAAGTAGAGCGTCAATCAAGAAAGGAAATTACTCCCTTTTGGGGCGCGTGCTAAGAAAAGACCCAGTGGGGCAACGCGCAGTTTGCACTCTGGGTGCGGCCTGTCAAAGGGATACTCCATGTACCGACAGTTGTCACGCATGATTAAGTCAGAATAATTGATGGAACATCGTCTAGGTTCTGTCATGTTCTACCCAAAAGCTCGGACTACAATGCTATTGAAGCTATTAATGGCACATGCCATTCTAAGTGCTGCGGTTTCGATAATGATACTGAAATAAATGGATATGGGTAGTACTTGGATACTTGTAGCATTAATTTATACTACAATACTGTCATTGGTGTTCTCAAGTACTAAACTAAAGACTGCATCTATACTCCACGTTAAGAAATTGGGCGGCTCAGAGGAAACGCGGTGTACCAAAAAAACTGACTGATGACAAACCAAACGAATGCTAGCGTCAGACTTCTATAGCAGGCAACGAGTTACAAGAACAAACCATATGACTGCTAGCATTTGTCCTGCGACAGCTCACTGGATTAAAGGACAAAATGTTTCTTTTTACAGCTTACCATGGGCTCTTACTGTCACATATTAGGTATGCTATCTTAGTATGGGGTAATTCATCAAAATAAAACCTTGATAGGGTGTTTAAGATCCAAAAGAAAGTGTATGGTCAAGCGGTCAAGTGTATGGAAAGAGTAAATAGATTAGATTCATGTAGGACGTTGTACAAGAAACTTGGTCTCCTAACTGTACCCTGCTTATATGTAAATGAAGCTACTTTATATGTAAAAAAGACTGACATTAACCGAAATTTTGACGTACACGATTATAATACAAGAAGTTGAGGAGATTATCACTTGGTGAGTCACAATAGTAGCTTATTCAAACAAAAACCTAGTTTTATTGGTAGCATTCTCTACAACAAGCTACAGAAGTTTTTTAAGAGACTTGAAAATATTGAAATATTAAAAAACAATTGAAAAAATATTTAGTTGATAAAGCTTTTTATAGTGTACAAGAGTTCTTTCCACATCAAAATTAAGCATCACCTTAACTAATTGATATAGTAATTATGGAAACTAGTGTATAAGATAGTATAATTATTAATCTTGAACCAACCAACCTACCTTGGCAAATTAAGGTTGGTTTTTTCACATAGGAATCGTACTGAACTCCAAAGTAAAAGCACAAAATAGGCTGTGGTCGATAAGGCCAAGGCTTTAAAACAATTAACAGACACACATGATGAAGGGTTTCAAGTCAAAGAAGGTCCAGAATAGAAGAAAATAGCATCTATAATTTTAGAAAAGGTTAAATTCAAAATATCACAGATAAAAAAAATTAACAGCCAATAGAATAATCTCTCGTCGTCTTCCTTACAAAAGTAAATAGAATTTTTAGATACTGATTTTGAAAACTTGAGTTAAAAAGATCACTGGCCAGGATATAAAATTCTCAACTTGAAACAAATGAAGATATGCCTAAGCATACTAAATGAAAATTATAAAGGTCTGTTGAGGACAGACCCGGATCTTGAAATCTTGACTCCACGGAAAAGTAATATAAAAAGGAAATATGTCACCTGGATAGCAGTTTTGGTTTCAAGTCCGGTCCATAATAATTATTTTATATTTTCCAAATGCTTTCCTGAACCAAGGTGTTGAGGTTACATTAATACTTTCGATTTCAATCTAAACCTGAACCAGGAAAACCTGTTGATACAAAAATACAAAAGGATAAATTGGGAAATAACAATTTCACAATAATAATGACAGTAGTAACAAAATACATTGAATAATTGTAGTTAATAAACTTGAATTACTGTACCTGGATTTGACGACGAGAGATATTTTAAATAAAAGAAGACAGATTACTAACACATCATGTCTGTAAACAAATTCATAATCTTATTTAAAATTGATAATTATGGCATCAAGGTGTTAATTATAACAAACTATTTAGAAATCAAAGAAACGGCAAAACAATCCAAATCATATTTTAGGAGCCAGTGCCAAGCTGCAAAAAACAAGATGCAACAGGTTAGTTTATGCACAAAGCAAAACCTAGTGCAGTTTGGTAACATAACCAACAAAGGACGGTTACAGTTTAAATTGAAAGCTTGACTAGAAACGTTAAAAGGAGATTTAGTTAAAGTAAAATATTATGAAAAATACCTAAGTAGAAAATAAAATATTATAGCTAGAAATAATAAAATTAATGTTGAAGTGGATGAAACCGAAGGCTCACTGAATGAATTGGTGTGACCAACTGCACCACATTTAACTAAAACAATGTAGCAATGCTACAATCTGACTTGTCTTATACTCCTTAAATGGAGTTTCCAGGACGTAATCTACAAAAAAAAATTGAGCTGGTAGACTAGGCAACAAGGTACGAGTAGTTATTTGTCAATTTGTGCATTGAGGCTGTCTACTATCAGCTGCTGGTTGCTGGTTTGGTCCCATATCTGACAACACTACAATTTTCCAGGCCTCTTAATTTGGTGGCGTGAACTATAGCTTTGCAATCACGAAGTAGGAAATTAATATGGCACCACCCTTACTAAGAATAATCTATCAAGTTTGTTTCATAGAAAATGCATTTATCAAACACTGAAAAACGAACCAAGCACTGCTGTACTCTGAACAATAATTATTTGCCCCAATTTTTATTATTGAAGAATGAGTGAACATTGTTATAGTTGAATCTATTAAATTAAAACCTATTGTAGCTACTTTTTTAATTGCTGAAAAAACCCACAAGTCTGAAGCCCAAGACAGACCTGATCATGAGTAAAGAGGTTAATGATGACACAATTGTGCTATGGATTAAAAATAACCTACTGTCTCGAAAAACCCTATATACAACTTGACTAATACTACTTATTTTGAATTTCTTAATCCTTTTCTAGAAACTGTACTTTCAAATCTTGAAACAGCCTACAGCGTTTTTCATACTGCAGAGGATTTATACATAAGGCTGTTACGTGAGTGACTTGGTGAGATAATAATAGAAATAATAGAATATAATATAATAATAGTCTAAAAATAATAAATACGACTTAACCGAGAATCGAACTGAGGACGAAGGGTATGGTAGTTTACCATTACAAAGACTCTTGATACATTTAGGTAGAATGTATCTTTGATACAGTTTCCAAAAATAAAAAACGGTATAGAGTGAAGGGATAGATAAAATGTATTTAGTGGCAAACAGTCAATAGGATATACAATATCATCTGATCATATTATTTTATCGAGGAACTGCCGGTTTCTCTTTGGAAAATCAACATTTTGTACAAAAGTATACCCTTCACTTACACATCTATGACGACTCAACCTCCATGATGGACTTATTTAAGCAGACAGAGCTTACTCAAGTACTAACGTCTAAAATCTACGAAATATTTTAAGATCATGTGTAATTTTCAACATATCGATGGCTTACTTCTAAAACCTCGCAAGTCTGAAATTTCACAAAAAATGAGTTTTTGGCATCAAATTCAACGTCTTTTCAAGACAAATTGAATGGTCAAACCCTCGTATGTCTAGCTGCATTGTAGCGCGATCTGTAGGCAATTCTTAAAACTCGTATGTCCGACCCATAGAACTATAAACTATAAAGTTTATAGTTCTATGGTCCGACCCAACTTCCAGGTGTTAGTAAAAGCTGGTAAGTCACTCGGATAACATTGAGTGTATAGGTTAAGAAACATCGTGTGTTGTTTTTATCTATGAAGCTGTAACTGTTGAAAAATGGACAAAACCAGTAATACTGACAAACCAACAAAAATCCCGGTAAGTAATGAAATCATTGTCATTTGAAATTCATCTAAGATAATTGAGTTTTTAATTTGCCAACTTGTTCGTAGATTTACAAGGTTTTATTTTTCTAGCCCAAAAGACATACAAGGTTTTACACGTGTATGTAGACTTTACAAGACTTACATTGGTATCTTGATGGGTTTATTGTATTTTATCACAATTATTTTTGTGCTAGATTTTTTTTATATTTTAATTGGGTAGGTTAGGCTTATTGTATGTATATTTTGCTCTCTTATGATGAATATAAAAAAATTGTGATGTTTAAGATCCATCTTGTTTCCACTAATATAAAAAATTAAAAAAAAAACACTTTTTAAATGGGAATTATGACTCACGTTATGGCGTGACCACCGTTTAACTCTGATGTTAGAGCATCGACAGACGATCCACAGTACACTCAGTGTACTATGGCGTGACGGCAATTTTTTTTCTGAATTTTCAGGAGAGGTTTCCTTATACTGTAATTTACAATTATTTCATCAATTTTGAATTTGGTATGTATATTTTGTGCTCTCTTGTGATGGATATACTACAGCAAGAGTATCAGACATGTATTATATAAAAAAATTGATAATTTTTAAATATATTATGATAATATCAACGTATATCTTTTTATTATAAGCGGTTATTATATCTTTTTAATAAGCGGTATTTCCCCACTGTCAGCTTATTGAATATATCTGCGCTTGCCTGTGAACAAGATGTAAGGAGTCAGATAAATTAGCATACCAAAAATTCCCATTGTTTCAGATTGATTCTTGGTCCTACCTACAGTACTTTTTTTGAAGGATGAAGCCCACATAGATCTGAGACCTGTGCGTAAGTAATGAATTGGATGGTGGTGATTGATAAGTTGGTCCCACAGTTTGAGCCACCGGGAAGTGATTTTACAGCAGAGAACAGAGTCTTTTTTGCTGACCAATTCAATCGGTCACCCTTACAAAGAGCGCCCAGGAGATTCGTAGCTTATCTCTGATTGAACAGATACCTGCTATGGCACTCAGCTATTACTTCCCTAAACTTTGTATCAGTAGGGTTATTGCAGCTCATAAATGCTTTGCTACAGCATTGTTCTAGGAATATAAAACTGAATCTTCATTTGTTTTTATATGATTGAAAGGTCATTTCAATTGAATCAAAACAAAAGTCTATGTTGAATTTTCAAAAGAAATTGATCAGAACAACCATTCCCTGGTGCAGGGACGATTCTTGTACAGTTGCATTACATCGAATTTCGCATTTATTTGATACTGTTCCAAAATCTGTGATGATAGAAGTCTTCAGTTCAAGTAATAGAATTAAATTAAGAAATTCGAAAACTATTTTCATTTACACTTTGTAATTTTTGTTGATTGTAATATCAGGAAAGTCTTTCAATATATATTTTTTTCGATTCTGAATTTTTTGTTTCAGATGGATATTGATAGTGATATGCTATTGACATGTGCAGACACACTGCTGATACAACTAAACATTCCAGAACGAACACCTGAAGATGACAAAGTACTAGGACAAATGTCTGAAGATGCTGGAGTACTTGAACAAACGTCTGGAGATGAAGGAGCACCTATACAAACTTCTGAAGAGAAAGGAGCTCTTGGAGAAATGCCCAATAATACTGTAACCAGCGAAGTAAGTGAAGATCACAAACGAAACAAGAGACCAGTACAGAGTAAGTGGATGAAAACACAGAATAAGAGAAAAAGAGAAGTTGGTGAAGAATACTTAGGTGTTCAGAAATTACCTGGAGGAAATGGATGGAGATACAATATAATAAGACCAGCTAAGAAACTTAAAGCACATTGTGATTGTAAACTCAGTAAATCAAGTAACAAAATAAATTGTGCAAAATTCACTGATGATATCAGGGAGATTATATTCCACCAATTCTGGAAGGTTTTGACATGGGATCAGAAAAGAGCCTATGTTGTTAATTTGATAGACAGTAGTGTCCCAAAAAATAAGAAGAATTGTAAAAATGACAATTCTAGAAGGGCCAATTCGTTGGCGTATCATTTAAAGCTTGAGGGATGTCGTGAAAGGGTCTGCAAAACACTTTTTCTTAACACACTGGGCTTGACAGATTGGGTAGTCCTTGATTGGATGAAAAAACTCCAGGGATCCTCAATTCCAGAGAATAAAAGTGTGGTTGAACCCTCAATCTCAACCAAAGATGACAAAGAAAATAATGACATGTCTTCATCACTTGGTAAAAAGTCTAGACTTGTTGATGGTGGCAAAAAACGTTCAACTCTTGAACAATTTTTGAGATCCTTGCCAAAACTAGAATCTCACTACTGCAGAAAAAGTTCAAATAAGTTTTATCTTGAAGCAGGGTTCCAATCGAAATCAGAGGTACACAAGCTCTACAAAGAGGAGTGTGAAAAAACCCAAAAACCTTTTCCATCTATAAAAACGTTTCATGAGGAATTTGACAACCAAAATCTAGGTATCTTCACGCCTTGAAAAGACCAATGTGATATCTGCTCGAGCTATAAAGTAGGGAATATAGAAGAGATGGTATACCTTGATCATGTAAATAGAAAAACTCGTGCAAGAGAGGAGAAAGAAAATGACAACAAGGATTCTAAGTTTGTGTTCACAGTGGACTTGCAAGCTGTCCTCCTTGCACCCTGTCTCAAAGCTTCAGCTATTTATTATAAGACGAAATTAATGGTTCATAATTTCACAATATTCGATAATAAGTCGAAAGATGGATATTGCTTTGTGTGGCATGAGGGAGAAGGAGGAGTAAGTTCCAACGAATTTGCATCAATTATTTCCCACTTCCTTCTGAAATTGGATGTGGTAGAGAATGATACCGTGATATTTTGGAGCGATGGTTGTGGCTACCAAAACAGAAATGTCACACTTTCCAATGTTCTTCTTAATGTGGCAGAAGAAAAAAAATTGTAATTGTGCAAAAATACCTTGAGAGAGGGCACACACAAATGGAGTGTGATTTGATGCATGCCACAATAGAGAGAAGGCTGAGAAATAGAGAAATTTACTCTCCTGCAAATTATCTTGACATTTTTAAACAGGCAAGACAGAATCCAACTCCCTATCATGTGGAGTATTTGGACCATTCTTTTTTTAAAGATTTTTCTGCATCACTACTGTATACTTCTGTGCGACCAGGATCAACTGTTGGTGATCTAAAAGTCACTGATGTGCGTGCATATAAGTATACACCTGAAATAGAAATTTTCTACAAGATTTCATTGGATGATGAATGGAAACCTCTTCCAAAAAGGAAAACAAGGAAGCACTTCACCAATTGCACTTCATTGTTATACAATGAAAGCAAAAAACTCAATCCAAAAAAATATGGACACCTTCAAGAATTGAAGGAAGTGTTGCCAAAAGACTACCACTATTTTTATGACAATCTGAAACATTAAAAATTGATTGATCAGTTCCATGTAGCTCACACTAAGTTTTTAGTTTGTTTAGTTAGCCAAGGTTTATTTAGTAAGTTAGTTACACTAGGCCATTTTTTTATTACAGTAATTGTATATATTTCCAAACATGCCCCCTAAGCACATCTCTTTCATTTTTATTTTTTTTCCAAATTGTTGTTGAACCACTTTGTGCTGGGGCTGCCAATTATTTATTTATTTATGTGGATGTTTATTTTAATTGTTAATTGTATGTGTTTTCTCTATTCATTAAGTAGGTGCTTATTTTAATTGTAGGTGTTTTCTCTATTTATTAAGTAGCTGTTTATTTTTTAAGGACTTAATTTTAATTCACTTACCAATTAGGTGTGCCTTGATAGAACATACTATTAATTATTGAATGTGTGAATTAAGTTGCTCACAAAATATTATTTCTGTAGATTAAGTATTAAGATTGAGAAATTCTCTGTGGATTAAATATTTCACTTATCATCATTAAGTAACCATGCGATGAAACATTAAATTTAATTGGACAATTTCAATAAAAAACTATTTCTAAAAATAAAATCATAGTTATTATTTACGGTAATCAAATTCAGTGGTTGTTTCCTTTTCTGTTAGTTTTTCTTATCTTTTAATTCTATTTTACGAGATGAAACCAAATAAAAAATGTTCATCAATTTATTGATGAATTGTTCAAGAATCTATGTTCTAAATATCTAAATACTTGTAAGTCAGAGTCTGGTATGAAGAGAGTATTGATAAAAACTTGTATGTCCAGCTAAAACCTGGTAAGTATATTTTCGACTTGAATAAAACCTTGTAAGTCTTATTCTTTAAATAAATAGCTGATAAGCCAATTAAAATGATAAAATGCTTATTGAATAGCAATAATAAGGTTTCAAGATTATGGTAAAAAATGTTTTACTGTCAAAATCACATTGTAATGAGAATAGTTATGTTTTTTGTATCTCCTGAACAATTTTGCTTTTCAGACTTACAAGGTTTTAGAAGTAAGCCATCGATATTCATGTAAATATGAATAATAAGTCAAGTTCTTAGATAGCGAATGAATGACTCACCAACATCACCTTTCATGATTAAATTATTTCAGAAAAATTGTTGAAATTACACAGCGAACAACTTCATTCAATTACCTGAAACAAAATAGAAAAATATATTAATTTTTCACACATGTTTTCATAATAAAACAATAATAAGCCATGAAAACATAACCATATAATTATAATAAGTGGTTAGGAAACTATATTTAAATGTATGCTGTAATTTCGGCAAAAACTAGCTTTTAAAATAAAAAATCGATTAGGTTGCTTGCACAGTGGAGCGTCCACTATTCAATGATAACCACTACCGCAAAATTAAACACATACTGTGGAATGGTGGTATTCACGCTGCCCCAATCTGTCAAACACAATTTCACAGTATGTGTTTGATTTTACGATGGTGATCATTATCGAGTATAAACTCCACAGCAAGCTACCACAGTTTTTAAAGAGTCTTGAAAATATAAATATTTAAAAAAAAATTGAAAAAATATTTAGTTAATAAAACTTTTTATAGTGTACAAGTGTTCCTTTCACATCAAAATTAAGCCTCACCTCAATTAATTGATATAATAATTACGGTAACTAGTGTATAATATTGTATAATTGTTAATCTGACATGTCTTATACTCATTAACTGGAGTCTCTAAAACGTAATCTACAAAAAAAAATTAAGAATAAAAACTGTATTTATGTACGTTCTTTCAGTGTCTATTGACTTGTATGACTCTTCAAAAGTAAAGTTTTTATAGAGGCATTTCAAGAGTTATGCGAGTCAAGAGACACTGAAAGAACGTACATAAGTACAGCTTTTATTCTTAGGTTTTTTTGTAGATTACGTTTCAGAGACTCCAGTTAATGAGTATAAGACATGTCAGATTAACCATTATACAATATTATACACTAGTTACCGTAATTATTATATCAATTAATTGAGGTGAGGCTTAATTTTGATGTGAAAGGAACTCTTGTATACCATAAAAAGCTTTATCAACTAAATGTTTTTTCAATTGTTTTTTAAATTATTTTATTCAAGACTCTTTAAAAACTGTGGTAGCTTGTTGTAGAGTAATCTATCATAAAAAAGCTTTTATTCTTAGGTCTAAACTATACTTGAGTAGCTTTTAATTATGAATAGTGAGGTACAGTTGAAAAAAGGAGGACGACTGGAAAACAATTAAATTGAATAACTTTGAAAGCACCAAGAAGACAACTAAATTGAGTCAACATTGGAATTGGAACTATGTGAAATACGTAATATATTGTAGGGGTTACTGGAAGTCAACCCATGGCACGGAACGGTCCTGAGTTGAAGTCATCAATCAAGTTTAGGTTAACGCGAGGATCAGTGCTGCCATCTGTGGGCCAGAACAACTAACTACAAAGGGATGTTGGTGGATTACTCCATTCAGAAGCACCAATGTCGCTCACTTGCTGCTGCTTAGCTCCCAGCTCAGAGCGGCGTCTGCTCACGACAGTAGTAGATTATTCAACGCATCTTCGCCGCCATTCATGGCCAGTGACGTAATCAACCCGTAGAAGACATAAATCATGCAAGAAATAGTTTTTTCTGTAACTGATCGTGTCAGACGGACAGCCAAGAACTTTGAATTGATTGGTCTTGGTAAAGGAGGTTATGATTGACGATGGTAGTGAGTTATTTCATAATATAATAATATTAATCCCTGTTAATATTAATTATAATCTCTGTTTTTTTCTCCTTCTTAATTTTCTCCTCCATCTCCTTTGTCTGCATCACCTCCTCCATCTAGCGACAGCTCGCTAGGTTGAATGACAAAAAGTTACTTTTTACAGCTTACCATGGGCTCTTACTGTCACATATTAGGTATGCTATATTAGTATGGAGTAATTCATCAAAACAAAATCTTGATAGGGTGTTTAAGATCCAAAAGAAAGCGGTTAGGTGTATGGAAAGAGTAAATAGATTAGATTCATGTAGGCCGTTGTTCAAGAGACTTGGTCTCCTAACTGTACCCTGCTTTTATGTGTATGAAGCTACTTTATATGTAAAAACGAATGATATTAACCAAAATCTTGATGTACATGATTATAATACAAGAAGCCGAGGAGATTATCACTTGGTGAGTCACAATAGTAGCTTATTCAAACAAAAACCTAGTTATATTGGTAGGAAATTCTACAACAAGCTACCGCAGTTTTTGAAGAGTCTTGAAAATATAGAAATATTTAAAAAACAATTGAAGAAATATTTAGTTGATAAAGCTTTTTATAGTGTACAAGAGTTCCTTTCACATCAAAATTAAGCCTCACCTCAACTAATTGAAGTAATTATGGTATCTAGTGTATAATCTTGTTGATCTGACTTGTCTTATACTCCTTAACTGGAGTCTCCAAGACGTAATCTACAAAAAAAAATCTCCTTTGTCTGCATCACCTTCTCCATCTCCTTCTTCATATTCAACTACTCTCCATCGACCAGTTGCCCTACTCGGCAGTTGCCTGACCCTACCAGTTGACCGACCAAAACAAACTACGATTTGTTTCAACCTAACATAGCTTGACAATGTTACGAAATGTACACTTTACTTCTTTCGTAAAATGCTGTACTTTTTTCGTAAAATTTTGTTTTCGTAAAGTTCGTTTTGGTCGGGAAACTGGTAACTCGCCGTCATCGTCATATCATTGTCATTGCCTCTCCTCCTCCCCCTTCTCTTTCTCCTTGTCCAGCTTCTTCTCCTATATCTTGTCATTCTTGACCATAGAAATGAAAGTATTCTTTAGATATTACATTTTTTCTAGTTCTTAACTCGTAGCTCATCTATCTTCTTCATTCCTTCTTTATCATCTCCTCCACCTCTTTTTTCTTCTTGAATTTCTACATTTTCATTTTCTTCTTCCTTTTCTTCCCCTCTCTTCTTCAACATAATTATAATCTTCTCTCACTTCATCATCATAATCTCCTTCTTCTTCTCCTTTTGTTTTTCTTCATTTCCTACTTTCGAATGTTGGCACAATCATTCAGGCAATGCCCACTTTTATCCATGCTTTACCATAAAAAAAATCTATTTTCTCGACACAACATGAAATTCATGACTTTCAGACATAAGTGTCACATAGCAGGAGTTATAAATAGCTAATCCAGAAACAGCTTTAGAAATATCAGCATACTTCTTTACGGCTGACACAAGTCACGCCTTCCATGCTTTTTGATCACTGGTAAAAATGTTATGTGACTTATAAAGATATCTTCACAAAAATACCTATTTCTCTTATTTATTAATAAATATTTTCCAATTAACACTACATTATTAATACCTAGCTAGAGAATCGAGAGCGAATAATCGCAATCTATTCCCTTATCCGCCTGTAGGTTTCAACTGAATCATTCTAATCAGAAATCTAAACATTTTTGAACATCTACTTATCGATTCTATTATACTTTTTCTGCTTCACGGCTTTTGAAAATACTTGTTTATTAATTTATATTGTGTTTTAGCGAATTTCTTCAAATTCAGCTATTACAGCAGGTCGTGATGTGCGACTTTCACCCGGGACCATGATGGAAATTTGTTTTGGAGCCCCCAGAGTACAAAAATCATAGTGGCACAAAATGTTATATATGTAGATATATATATATCTATATATATATATATATATATATATATATATGTGTCTGATAGCACGATAACTTTTGAAGGAGATGTCCGATTTTCACCAAATTTGGTATACACTTTCCTCTTGTGAATAGCTTGGACAAGTTCGTTAGCCAGGAAAATCCAAAAAGGTTAACCCCCTTTTCGGGGGTATTTTCCCGCCAAAATTAGGGGTTTTCAAGAAAAAAAGGGTTGTATTTGAAAATTTTAGTTCTATTGCTAGACTTTAAGATAGAGCTCATGGAGTCAAAAATTTTAAGATATTGCACTGCCTTCTAGCTCAACAAATTTTCAAGATATCAAGAAAAAACCATTGTTGTCAAAAGCTGTCTCTTGCCCTATGGAGTTAGTTATTTGGTGCTAAAAAAGTGTTTCAGGAAAAAACTTTAACCTTTTTTTTTCTTGACTGTTCCTTATGGTTTTTGAGGCGCTGAATCCGAATTTCAACTCATCCACCTCGAAAAACCAGTGCGTTTTGAGAAAAGCAGCCATTTTCAAAATGGCGTCGAAAACTTTTTAATTTGTCAATTTCTGTGCAATATGAAAAAAGTGATTAGTTATCAGTATTTTTTGGTGATAAAAGCGAATATGGAGCTAGTTTTTTTAATTTCAAATTATTTTAATTTCGTGGGGGGAGGGTTTGAGCGAATTTCTTGAAATGCAGATATTACAGTGGGTCGTGATGTGCTACTTCACCCTGGACCACGATGGAAACTTGTTTTGATGTGCTACTTTCACCCTGAACCTCGAGATAAACTTGTTTTGGGGTCCCTAGAGTACAGAACGCTTTGTGTTTTTTTCCAGAAATTAAAAGAATATATAGCCTATAGATATTCATAAATATTTGAAAAAAATACAGAAATTCGCTAAGTTTTGCAGGTCCTGCGAAAGGAGTATTTGTAATTATATAACTACTAGCTGGCCCAACGCGCGTTGCTGCATTCTCATAAAAATTCTCCTTGATTTTATTATTTGCCAACTCCCGCTGAGGTTACATTTAAAATTAGGAAAGAAGTTAGTCCTAGGGCTCTTCCAGCTGAACATAGAGGCTTCGTTGTTTTCTTAATCACCACCTCTGAATGAAGAAACATTTCAAATTTAAACCTCCCAAGACTATAAGGGTAGAAGCTAGGTTTTTTATTTTATTATTCGCCACCTCCCGCTGAGGCTGCATTTCAAATTTCTAGCTGCATTGGTTAACAGATGTCATCAACCTAGCTTAATTATTACATTTCATCATACCCAGTCGTATGTTTCCTACATATTGCAAGGCTCCAACTGCACGGTAGCCTACATGCAAAGTGCAAAGTCTTTTGCTGTTCAAAGACAGCGTAAATAACGCCACTAAGGGGCCTGCCATATGATTAAAAACTGTTGACTTATATCAGCTGTTCCTTTAAGCTGTTTGGCTGGCAAGTTCAGTAGGTTAGGTCTATAAAATGGTTTAATTAATAATAATTATTAGCTCCCCTATTGAAATTTATGGTCAGAAACCATCCCCAATATTCACACAACATATTCCCAAAGTTTCATGCCGATCTGTCAAGTAGTTTTGGAGTCTATAGGGAACACACATACATACATACATACATACATACATACATACATACAGACAGACATTCATTTTTATATAATAAAGATTACCTTTCTTTGTAGTGGAAGATATCCATAATGAATAATAATACTTGAAGATAAATTGTTCAATTCTAGCCTTTGTGTATTGTTCTTTGTTAATTTTTGGTTCTTGATTTTGACACTGATTATTCCTTGATGCTCCTCCCACCAGTGGGCGTTACTTGATAGGGTCTTCAGCCAATCACAGACCTTCAATGAAGGTCAGCTTATAATAATAAGCGTATGGCTTTTAATGGTGGGGAGACCCTTACGGGTAGTTCCACCTCGCCGTTTGTGAGGCTTATGAGCGGCACTTTCTCCCTCAGCCAATAGTATCAATCTGTGTTTAGTATTATATTAAGCTACTTTGTATGTAATTTAGTTTTAGTTTGTTTGAGATTGATAATGGTGTAACAACCGAAACTAGTATCTCTATATTTTTTTTTAATAAATGTGGTTGTGACAGCTTCAAGTCTTATTAGTCTTAATACTTTTAGTCTTGTGTACAGTAGAAACAATTAGTCAGGGCGCACGGCCGTTTGGTAGTCAGCCATGGCGAGGGGAGTGTTTATCGCTCATTTCTAAAAACATGTGGCCTGTGCGACGCTGCAAATTTCTTCAAGGTCAACTAGTCAACTTTTACAGGACGGCAAGTAGTGAAACCAGAGCCACGCGCCCAGACTAATTGTTTCTACTGCACATAGGGTTTTTTCGCACAATGAAACTTTTATTTCTTTAAGCTTATATTTTAGAAAAATCCTGTGGCACAACACATATTCATATAGTGGATGTCGCCAATTAACAATTTTGAATTATCTGTCAAGTATTGGGAATTCAATTTTTATCTTCATTTGACTGTAATGTTTAAGTAATTGTTATCTTCATTTGATTGTAATGTTTAAGGGACATGAGGTTGAAGATCCATCTTGTTTCCACTAATATATATTAACTTAAAAAACACTTTCAAGTTGAGACTCACGTTATGGCGTGACGTCCGTTTCACTCTCATGCTAAGAGCATCGTCAGACGACCCACAGTTTTTATTGTTCAAGTTATTGTTGAATAAAATTTTTTCTTTTATTTAATCCAAATTTTATTGTAAATTTCCAGTTTTACTGCATCAAAAAACCTCGATTTCCTTTATTTTCAATCCCACCGAACACTTTTCCGAGTAGCTTCAATAAGCTACTTCCTACTGAATTACCCAACAGAATAAATCTCCCGCACACAAAGTAGTCGCTATGGAAGAAGCACAACCCGCATACTGGATTACAATGTCGGCTAGTTGTTGTTGGTCTAAGCAAATCAGAATGTATTGGTTCGATCCCAAAATCCCTTCCCCCCACCCTACGAGTTGTGTTGGAGCGGAGGGGGGTTACGGGTGAACAACCCTTAGGGCTTTTTGGTCACGTTGCGTTGCGTAGGCTACGCCCAAACTTATTTGCCGCAACTCCAACCCCCTGAGGGCGCGCGCTGACAGAAATAACAGAGAAAAGGGTTGGATGGAAACCGAAATACGAGACAACTCAGCCCCCCCCCCCCCAACAGCCCCTGCGATCGGAACCGGGCTGCGTGCCCCCAAAGGGATCCGGTAATTTCTCGCTCGATGCCTCGATGCTCTGGGGTCATCCTAACACTTTTCCTCGTATTAGCGACAGCCAACGTTCTCAGTACCGTACCCCAACACACATGCTCAGCTACTCTACAAACCAACTAACAACCCGAAATTAGTTCAACATCCCTAACAGCTGGAACATTATCATGCATCACTTCCTACTTTTCACGTGCAACTGATTTTCTGTAGCTTTATTGAACTTTTAGACTCTATATGACTAGCACAATATGCATATAATTCATCTCGCCCAACATCCGCAACAAATCTCTCATTAGTTTTGCTGTGTAATGTTTTATTTGTTAGTTATTCAGGTATTTAATAGTACCGGTTCCACAAATTTCATCTCGTAACATCAAAACTCTCATGATGTACAATGTTATTCTGTATTTAATAATGGCTTTTCACTGGGAAGTGATAGCCGTGAGCCGTAGCAGGTATCTATTCAATCAGATAGAGATAAGCTGCGTTCTCTTAGGCACTCTTTGTGAGGGTGACCGATTAGATTGGCCAGCAATGACACTGTCCTCTGCTGTAAAATCATTTGCCGGTGGTTCGGAACCCACCTAAAAATGTAGGCTCAACTCATCAATCACCATCATCCAACTCATTACCCACGCACAGGTCTCAGACCTATGTGGGCTTCATCCTAAAAAAAGAGTATTTTATGGAACTTATATAGAACCGTTTCCACATTTGTTTTTGTTTTATACAATGTAACACTGTTTTTCTGTAGTTTTATTGAACTTTTTGACTGCATGACTTGTACAATATGAATAAAATTTATCCAATAACATCAAAACTCTCATTAGTCATGTTGTACAAAGTTTCATTTAATCGTTTTTCAGTAATTAAAACAACATTTACGAAAATTTTCAGTGAGAAACCTACAACAAATTCGATTTTCTAATTTTTTCGAAAGACGAGTCCCACAGAGACTGAAGATCTGTGAGTGGGTAATAATTGATGAGTTGGACCTAAATGTTTAGGTGAAATCCGAACCGCTAGGAAGTGATTTTACAGCAGTTTTTTTGCTGGCCAAAGCACAGCGGTCACCATTCTGTTTTTGGTGCGAGCACTCGTATCTTATCAGGCTGACCAAATACCTGGCACGGCTCGCGACTGGCCATTTTTCTAATAATTGAGTGATGAAAGCATTTTTGTACTGAAGAGTCTTTCGGTTATTCACATTCCATTGTAATCTGAATGAACAAATGCACAAATTCATAAGTTAATTGATGAATAAATGAATAACTAATAAAAAAGCACCACAACATTGTTACAGCAGTTACAGAAATCTGATGGAGCTGAGGATGATAGCAGTATGGAGTAGAGTATAGCGACGAAATCAAAAACGTGCTATGAAATGCAGTCATTCACATCAAGACAGAGGACGAATGAGCGAAGACATATTGCATATATGTCATATTACATATTAAACATATATTAATTTTTTGTCGCTAAACTTCTGTTCATTGATCTTTGTCTCCTAGCCTATAGAGCATTAAAGACCCCTTCCGGGTAGCATTTGGAAGAGGAGAGTGACAAAAGGGCAAAAGAAGAAGGAAGTGTAAAAGGAAAGCGTGAGGGATGGATGGAGAAGAATAGGGAAAGAAGTAAGAGGAGAAGGAGGAGGAGGAGAAGGAAGAGGATGAGAAGGAGGAGGAGTAGGAGGATGAGAAGAAGGAGGAGAAGGAGGAGGATGAGAAGGATGAGGATGAGAAGGAGAAGGAGGAGGAGGAGGAGGAGAAGAAAGAGGATGAGAAGGAGGAGAAGAAAGAGGAGGAGGAGGAGAAGGAAGAGGATGAGAAGGAGGAGGAGGAGAAGAAGAAAGAGGATGAGAACGAGGAGGAGGAGGAGAAAAGAAGATGAGAAGGAGGAGGATGAGGAGGAGGAGGATGAGTAATTTACTCCTTTAATGGCATATCCTATATAATAAGCAGCTACTTGTTATCTGACGACGAGTCTCTAGTGCTCAAGGATAAAAGGGATTAAAAGAGGAGAGCAAGAAGTAAGGAGGAAAATGAAGAAGAAGAAGAAGAAGAAGAAAAGGAAAGACAAGAAGAAGGAGAACAACAGCAACCAGAATAGCACAGGAGAAGGAGAAGGAGGTGATCGAGAAGAAGGAGGATGAGAAGGAAAAGTAGGATAAGAAGAAAAAAGAGGAGAGGAGGAGGAGGAGGAGGAAGAGAAGGAAAAGGTGAAAAGAGATGTAGGGAAGAGAACGAAGCAGAAAAAGAATAAGTTGGAGAAATGAAGGTGAAGAAAGAAAGAGTAGGAGAAGGTGGAGAAGAAAGAAGAAGAAGCTAGACAGAGCCAAATGGGAAGTGGAAAATCAAGAAGACTGAAAGAAAGGGTAAACAAAGGCGCCAAGAGTGGCAGAATCCACCCCAAAGAATGCGGTCGCGCAATATAACTTTCAAAGCAGAGAGAATGAAAGAGAAGAACGTTCAGATAAAAGAGCAATTAGTGGGCAGTCCAGACACGTGATATGGCCCATTATTCACGTGGCCTGCCACGTGGACAGCAGATTGAGAGAGGGATGAAGAGAGAGAAAGAGAGTGCGAGAGAAGTAATTGTGTATCGATAAGAGAAATAATAGTATGCCTCCTCCTCACAGACGCCAGTAGGAAAAAGGGGTTCAAACGAATTAGAAATATATACAGCTTTCGAATCAAAGCATGAATACATTTATGAAACTTCGACAAGGGCTTGTAGCGTGTGACCAACATAAAACCCTTTGATCAATCGGCGGGGTCAAGGGCCACCCCTTCGAAACAATCACGCATGTAGATGTAAGAAGGGTTGAAGTTGGCTGTTGGCTGGTCCACATATTTATCTTATTAATGTGGGAAAGCTTGTGCAATTATGGAAAGATAAACGTTACGCGTGTGCACATTATGCACTTCTCAACGCAGAAGGGATGAACGCAGTGCGTCAGACTCAGATACAGACGTTTCTGTGTGAATCCCAAAGGGTGTTACACTGATGCAAATTTCCAGAGTAGCAGTCTATTGTTGCTAAAGTACCCTAGTGCATAATAGGAATCATAACCGATGTTTTGTTAGATGTTTTTACAGGCTATCAAAATATGTGGTTAACATCCATGTCAGAAATTGCAAGTTCATTCATGAAAGGTTCAACAATGAGGTGATAATTTTGATTTATTTATGATTGCTTTTAAGAAGCTGAATGTTCACTATTATAATAAATAAATGAATAAAAATGACTAAAATAAAACAATATATATAATATATTTATATATAATAATATTAAAATATATCAAATAAATAAATAATGTGATGTGTACAAAAGAAGTAAATAGATGTTGATTATAGAATACTGAATAACGTTTTCAACCTAAGAATTAGAGTTGACAAAACCTTTGAATAAACGCATGTACAAACATAAACATTTTTTAGTTCAGGGTAATTTTTTTTAATTTGAAGGTTAAAACAAATTTCTGATGTTTCATGAAGTTATGAAAATATTTTTCACGAGAACATTTTTTATTATAAAAACAAATATAGAACTGAAGAAAACTTGAATCAACGTAATTCACCCCTCCATATAAGTGTTATGAAGTTCTTCTGTAGCAGTTCTTCAATCGTTCCTCATAGATGAAATTATGAAATGCAAGGAATAATAAGAAGAACAAATACAATATACAAAACAATAATAATAAAATAACTTATATACTATTAATAATGTACAAAATAACTATTCTAAAAAAATAAGAAAACTAATAAAACAATAATAGAAAATGACAAGGCTGTAGCTTTCATGGAATAGGAGCAGTAAAAAGAAGATAAACTAGAATAATAGGAAAAAATGCAACTTCCAAATTTCGAAAAACTTCAAAATTTTAGTCAAGATTCCTCCACATAAATGAAGTTTTATTTCGTCAACTATGTCAATCAATGATCACAGATAAACAATTTTTTCAGTTTCAATAAGTTTGAGGAAAAACTTTTCGAATGATTTATGTCCTATTTTAATAGTAAGCTGAGTTTGCCATCTCTTCTCTTCTCTTTCATCTTCTCTTTCTCTTTCATTTTCACCTTCTGATTCTCTCTCTCTCTCTTTTTTTCTCCTTGGTATTTATTTAAAATCTCTGTATTATTTTTTCTTTGACAGTTCATTAAGGTTTTTGCTTATGTATAATATTAGCAACTCTTACCTGCGCACAGGATGTTTTCTTGCAGGTAATTATTAGATTTTGTAATTTATGAACATTTATTCTGAAATTGTTATGATGTGAAGATCTAAATAAAAGTTTTTGATTTGAAAAAAAAATAAGATCGACTAGCAGCAGATCGAAATATTTTTTTTTTAATAAATTGTCTGTAATCGTCATCTCTAAGATAAATAGAATATCCTAAACATGTAAATAAAACAGTCAGAGATCGACATCATTGTTAGTTAAATAAATGAGTTTTACATAAGTTTAATTAAATTATGAAATTGCATATGGTATATAGATTTGTTGAATTTGAATCCTTTTATTTGAATAAGTTATTCTAAGAATACTCAAACTGAGCGTTTGCGATAATACATCATTGTACAATATTTAAATAAAAGGAAGATGCATGGATTGATGGACGTATAGCAAAATGAGGATAAACGATATTGCTAAAACGGGTAGAGAAAATGACCATAACAAGTTTCCAAACGATAGAAGGTGATCCATAGCAACCCGTTAGATCAGCAAAAATTCAAAAATGAAGGGGCGTTGATGGAAATTTGCAGGGTGGAGCAATAAATGTAATGGATGTAGTGGATTAAGTTACAATATCAGTGAAAGGGTGCGAGGAAGATGACGATAATGGTTTGGGAAGGTGAAAAGTGGGACGAAACGCGTGAGAAGGGTGAATATGCATTTACAGCTTTCAAACTCAGGGAATTAGGAACGCTGCTGGGAAATGCATATGCTACTAATTGCTAAGTTGATTGAGTGAGCCGAAGCTGAAAGGTATAGCTGGGAAAAGCCGAATGGTATCGCCATCGTAACTAACTGATTTATTGATATTTTCTCATCATTCATAACAATTTTCCCCCATTTTGTTAGTGAAATGATGGCTACATGAGACTTGTGTGTGTGTGTGTGTGTGTGTATAAGTTAGATGACAGAAAATATCCAAAGCTGAAAGAGATTCAAACTCGTGCACACATGAGTAGCTGCCAAACAGATTCTTATCAGAGACAATCGCTCTAACTTACATAAAATAGTTTATGAAAAATTATATCCCCCGGCAATATAATTATAACATTCCAACAGTTGCCAACCCAACAATATTCGGGGGAAAATATGAACAAGAACTTTCTTCAAAGTCGAAAGTTCTAATAAATAATCTAGTATAGACTATAGAACGGTCGAATAATCTAATGAAGTAATTGCACATTTGCAATTTGAATAAATTTTCTTTGTATTGAAAACTGCAATTATGAAGTTTATATGATTATAATTTGCACTCTATTATCTCGTAAAAGAGTTGAAATTGCTCAAAAGAAACTGCTCCAAAAAACATTCTTTGTAGTGGTGAAGGTGATATTGTGGAAGGTATCCATAATGAATAATACAACGAAATTGTCACAACCACATTTATAAAAAAATATTGAGAAACTAGTTTCGGTTGTTATAACATCATCAATCTCAATCAAACTAAAACTAAAGTACAGAGAAGATTAATATTATACCGAACATGGAATGATACTATTGGCTATGCGAGAAAGAGGCTGACCTTCATCGAAGGTTGTGATTGGCTGACAAGTGGGAGGAGTAACAAGCAAAAATACGAGTCAAATCAATAACTAAACAATTCGATAAGACAATTTCGTCTTATCATTCATTATTACTCCAAAAAATTCAATCACGTTTCGTTTTCAACAAAGACATTTCAAAATTCGCAATTTCAACAATTTTTCATGTTTGTATCAATTTCTTTTAAATACGGTAGTTACAAATTACTTAAAAGTGTCAAACTCACTCCCAAACTACTCCCAAAAAATTGAATAAATTCAAGCACCTTCCGTTTCTAAATTACAACTAAATGAAATTATCATATTCTACAATACTATCAGTTCTGTAAATATTTCTCTCATTATCTAGTGCACCCGTCTTAAAAAGTTTGTTTACGGAATGGAGAGGAAACGTAAATACATCATTAAGAAAATTGTGAGAAGAGATACAGCTTTGTTATTGACGAAGAATGATGTAATTCTTTGAATATAGATATCTCAATCAAAAAATGTCAATAGAAGTCAGATGTAAAGACCGAAATACAAAACCTGATTTTCAAAAACCTATCCGTGTTTCAGTTAGTGTTACGGGGTTACCTATATCCTTGGATTTCTTGTTCTACAACGATCTGCGTTGTTGATATTAACTTTCTGTTGTAAATTTAACGGCTTGCGGTCAGTTTTATATTGTGAATATATCATACATGTACTCACATTCAGCCGAACGTTTTCGAGGTATTGAATCTCACCTTGAAGATGAGATTCAATACCTCGAAAACGTTTGGGCGAATGTGAGTACATTTATTCACAATATAAAACTGACTGATAGTCATTAAATTTATAACAAAAAGTTACCTTTTCCCTTTTAAGAAACAACAAAGAAGGTGCTATTAGCAAACTGCTCATTATAATGCTTCTAAATTTTGAAGTAGACCACATTTCACCTTTTCACCTCGAACTAGAATCTTTTTCACTTGATACAAAGCTTTCGCCCATTACATAGGAACAGCAAGAATCTTTTATCGGATCTCTTGAAGAATCCTTATTGGAGAAAAGCAAATTGTCCGATGCTAATGGCTCTCCTTTCCCCACCATTAACGACTTCCACACCAGATTCCAGGTTCAATTTCAAAGCGCTACTACCTTTCAAGAGCCTTTTCAACGTCATTCCAAGAATCCCTAGAGCTCTTCATACAAATACTGGGAAAGGGTTAGTGGAAGCCTTTTGGTTAGTGAAACACGAGCTGATGGACGGATTTCTTTTCAAACAAGGATACAAGGTAATTTATCTGGAAAAGGATGATACCAATCAGAGAGAAAATTCCAATTCAGAGACTTGAAATTGTGACTTCAGGAAAAGGATCAACGTTTTCATTCTATTCGAATAGTTTGCTACAAGTTTGACTTCTCTTGAGAGCTATGACGAGCTTATAGCTAAGAGAGCTCGTAGTCTCTCCAAGGGATTGCCAATCCAACAACACCCTAATGCCGGTTAAATCTCCCAATCTTTTCTTTTTAATATTATTTTTAATAAAATTTCATGTAATAGTATAGCCTTTATTTTTGACTGAGTTGAAACTATTGCTATCAAATTTAATAGTGATTATAATTTTTTTTCTGACAAATTATGTTTTAACAAACTCAACTGATAGTGCCTGAATAGTGTAGTGACTCGTATTTATGATTTAAGCATGTATGTACAAATGCATATGCAAATAAAGGAATTAAATTGAAGGGAAATACTTTCTTAGACGTCAATAAGATTGGAACTATATATTTAGACATGGAGAGTTCAAAGTATTAATTTTTAAAAAATTATGTAAGATACACATTAGATGAAACCATACTTGAAAATTAAAAAATACATGAAAATTAATTTCGACTTTCCTCTAACTCCGATTGTTATCCAA
This sequence comes from Conomelus anceps, assembly GCA_948455865.1. Lineage (NCBI taxonomy): Eukaryota > Metazoa > Arthropoda > Insecta > Hemiptera > Delphacidae > Conomelus > Conomelus anceps. The sequence continues at coordinate 10,441,369 of OX418225.1, forward strand.
TACAACATTTTAACTGAACATTGGTTTATATTTCAGAACTTTTTTTAGAGAAGCCAAGTTCTTTAAAACGTAGGCTACTATTCGTTTTATGATGTGTTATGTATTATAATAGAAGAACACAAGTAGTAAAGTACGGTAGTTGTCTAAGGTATATTTTTCAAATTATGGGTAAATTTTTTTAATGGGCTGTTATTTATATTAAGCTTACTGAAAAATGTTTACGAATTCAGGCAAATTTTGTTTCTAGTATAATATTATTACATCAGTTGAAAGTATGGCGAAGACAAAATTAATAATTGATTTTTTATTTATCGAATCTCACGAACTTACTCTTTTAATGCATAATTTTTGGCATATCCTATATAATAAGCAGCTACTTGCTGTTATCTGACGACGAGTGTCTAGTGCTCAAGGATAAAAGGGAGTGAAAGAGGAGAGCAGGAAGAAGTATGAAAAGTAAAATGAAGAAAAAGAAGAAGAAAGGGAAGACAAGAAGAAGGAGAACAGCAACAAGAATAACAACAGGAGAAGATGGAGGAGGAGGAGAAGGAGAAGAAGAAGGAGGAGGAGGAGGAGGGGAGAAGGAGGAGGAGAATGAGAGGGAGAGGGCGAGGAAGAGGAAACGGTAGAGGAAAAGGAGGAGGAGGAGGAGAGGGAGAGGAAGAGGAGAGGGAAAGGAGAGAAAAAGGAGAAAGGGAAGGAGAGGAAGAGGAGAGGGAGAGGATGAGGAAGAGGAAAGGAGGAGGAGGAGGAGGAGAGAGGAGGAGAATAAGAGGGAGAAGGCGAGGAAGAGGAAACGGAAGAGGAGGAGGAAGAAGAGGAGAGGAGGAGAGGGAGGAGGTGGAGGAGGAGAAGGAGAGGAAGATGAAGAGGAGAGGAAGAGGAGGAGGATGAGGAGGAAGAGGAGGAGGAAGAGGAAGAAGGAGAAAAGAAATAAGAAAAAAGAGACTACACTTCTAGATATTGAACTTGTATACTAAACCTGTATATTCAATTAAATCGGACAACCTGCTAGTGTTGTAAATATTCAACAATTTAGAAAATTTCAACATTTTGCAAAATAGTTCCAACTTTACGATAACTTTTATCTAGAGGATTTTCAATAACTTGGAGCACTGATAAATTTAATCTAGCCTGTGTATTTTGACACAATGTCATTACAAGTCTACAGACTGAATTTGAAAAATAAAAGTGTTCTAATCGAAGCTATTAACCGACGCCTGTCAGATTCAACCAGCACAAATTAATTAACTCTTGGGAATTGTTTTTGTTCTGCAGTTAGAGCCAACCGCCTTCAAGAGTAGCACAGAATCGAATGCGCCTTCAAAACCTCGGGTCGGCTACACGCCAACCATCCATCACTGGAATTCTCGTCTTTTACTAACCGTTGTATCCGTCGTCTCCATTTCCCATTCCACAAACCAACAGCAACTTGAGTCATTATAAGTTCTGCACGGATCGATCCTTGCTCAGAAAATACTTTTCAAGTGTAGTACTCATCTCAGCCGCAACACCGTAAGGGCACACCATGAAATACTTCTGCCACAGGCTGAAGGATCAAACGTTAATTAATTGTTGACCGAGAACACACTGAAGTTGAATTGGCATAGCCTGAGTGAACCGTGACCTTTGGATCAATTTCTCGGGCTGCTTTATTTGATTGAATGTTTTGAACATCTTTCCCAACAACTCCAGCTGTATAAATTTCAGCTGCCTATATTATGAGGAAAGCAATCACAAACTACCTCACTCTTCGTTTTTGTAGTACGATCTTCGGAGTAAAACATAACGTTGAGGTCTGAAGAGTCACCTACAGTCGAATACGGTACTATATACATACATATATGACGCAAGATGTTTAAACCTAACCCACCTATGTATCTATTCTATAAATTATATTCTAGTACTAGCTGGCCCGACGCGCATTGCTGCGTTCTCATAAAAATTCTCCTTGATTTTATTATTCGCCACCTCCCGCTGAGATTACATTTCAAATGAGGAAAGAAGTTAGTCCTAGGGCTCTTCCAGCTGATCATAGAGGCTTAGTTGTTTTCTTAATCACCACCTCTGAATGAAGAAACATTTCAAATTTAAACCTCCTACGACTATAAGGGTAGAAGCTAGGTTTTTTATTTTATTATTCGCCACCTCCCGCGGAGGCTGCATTTCAAATTTCTAGCTGCATTGGTTAACAGATGTCATCAATCTGGCATAATTACATTTCATCATACCCAGTCATGTTTCCTACGTATTGCAAGGCTCCGACTGCACGGTAGCCTACATGCAAAGTCTTTTGCTGTTCAAAGACAGCGTAAATAACTCCGCTAATGGTCTGCCATATGATTAAAAACTGTTGACTTATATCAGCTGTTCCTTTAAGCTGTTTGGCCGGTAAGTTCAGTAGGTTAGTTCTATAAAATGGATTAATTAATAATAATTATTAGCTCCCCTATTAAAATTTATGGTCAGAAACCATCCCCAATATTCACACAACATATTCCCAAAGTTTCATGCCAATCTGTCAAGTAGTTTTGAAGTCTATAGGGAACATACATACATACATACAGACATTCATTTTTATATATATAGATTTTATCAACCAAACTTTCTTCCAAGATTTACACCAATTTGAACATATGCTACCAGAATGTAAGTGGAGTTGGAACATTATTTCTTTGATTTCAGTTGTCTGAAATGCATACATAATATGACTAAAATGTGTCAAATACATAAAAAACATAGGTTCTGTGTCATGGTTTATAATAAATTTTATTTTATGAGTGGGTATTAACAAAATTCAGTCAACAAAACAAACGTTTTTGAAAAAATTCTTAAAAAATTCCTACCAATTGGGACATGATCTACCACAATCTAAAAGGAGATAGAAAATAATGATGTCTTTGAATGAGTCTAACTAGGTGCAAAGTTTCAGTTTGTGCAATTCTAGTAATAAAGAAGGGGTTCAACAACTTCAAATTGGGATTAAATGGATCTGATTGAAGCAATTGCATTATCAGTTTTGTGTTTGTACCATACCAACATAAGAAAAGGCTACAAAATACATGAATTAAAAAAAATAATTTAAAGTCAAATCTATCAGTTTGTGGAATTATGCGAATAATCTCATTAGGTGAATTTTTTTCACGCGTTCATATTTTCAACTTCGGAATCAAAAGTCTATCTCCATTTTCACAATTTGAACACCTACTTGAGTGCAGATATATCGTTGGAGTTTTCCATTTATTTGAAACCTATCATCAGTTACTAATTCAAAGTCAGATGAAAAATACTTTTCTACGACAAACACACTCCAGTTCATCAGATTTCAATTATACACTTCCTAATATGCAGTACTACCTGCAGTACCCATAGTATCTGGAGCAAAATAGAAGAATCATCTTTTCAATTCGAGTCTGTATGTTACGCGAATTTATGTTTACATCTACTCAGATTTGGGTGGTGCATGCTAGTCATAATCCAATCCAGTTCAGCGGTGATCTCGTCAATTTAGAAGTACAGCTGCTTTTGAACGCACATATCCAATACATTCTGCTAAAATCCAATAACAGTGATAGAAAATTAATCGAGCGAAGAGCCACTCCACCTATTTTTACTCTTGTTGATGAGCACTTCAAAACTCCAGGTGTCAGTAGAAAGATAATTGGTTTTTCAAAGCCAATCAGATCGATCCACTTCAAATTAATGAATTTATATTTCAAACTGATCAAATGGTTTCAACCTATATTGTATGAAGTACGCTTTGAAAATGGAACTAGAGATTAATATTATTTTTTTAAATCATAGTATGTTACATGTGTAGTGTAATATTTTGAAAGACTATTTTTTTCTTGCTGATCAAGACCAAATGAGTCTGAAACTTGTGCGTGAATGATAATAAAAAGGTATTAAGAATGGTATAATCCAACCACAGACAAAAGAACCTTCAAAATATGAACTCTACTGCGCAGAGAGAGAGCACGTTATGCAGTTTATCTCACTCGCTCACTAGAGTAGTGGAGAGGGTCAGTCAACGCTTGGCTGTCCTGCAGTGAACATCGGTAATAATAATGAATGAATTGAAAAGAACGCTCCGGTATGACGTCATGGTCGAGCAAGTGAGTGAGAGGGCAATAAAGCTGTCGCTCTCACTCGCAAAAGTGGGAGCTGTGGGGGAGTGGTAACTACAGTGATACAATGCGCGAAGGTTCTTTTGTCTGTGGCCCTATTATAGAACTACAATTTTAGGTGGGTTCCGAACCATCGGGTGATTGATAATAAAACTGATAAAATGCTCGAGAGAACGTCTCTCCAAATTCTACCTGATATGATAATTGAGAAGAGATATATGTATCTTTCTTTGTAGTGGCGAAGGTGATATTGTGGAAGGTATCCATAATGAATAATAAAACGAAATTGTCACAACCACATTTATTAAAAAATATTGAGAAACTAGTTTCGGTTGTTATACCATTATCAATCTCAATCAAACTCAATTGAGATTGATAATGGTATAACAACCGAAACTAGTTTCTCAATATTTTTTAATAAATGTGGTTGTGACAATTTCGTCTTATTATTCATTATAGATATATGTATAGGAATTTATTGAGAAGATAGAAGAACCAATCAAAAACCAATCACCAGCGAAAAAGGTTTTTTCCTTCTGCTGGTTGGTGCCAAAAAAAAAAACATTATTTATTTACATTTATTTAAGAAGTTATTTTATTTCATGTATTAATTTATTAACATTGAGTTAATGAAACTTCAATTTGTTTCGTTTGTAAAGTTGTGGCAATAAATAGTAGTTTATGAAACGATTTTATTTTGATCCTTATTAAGGCACGAGTTAGATGTAAGTTAGAACACGAGCGAATGCGAGTGTTATAAATATCTCACGAGTGCTTTAATGGCCAAATAAAATGGTTGCATACACTATTTTATCTACGACCACTAGTATACATTTAATTAAAACAATTTCATTTTACCTGTGACTGTCAGAGATACCTAAACTCTCATCTCAAATACGAGAAGTTATAGTAGATTGTTAGGTTAAAGCAGATGGTGTAGCAGTTTGATCAAATCAGCTGATAGTTTCACAATATTGAATTACGATATTGATTCCATCAAAAATGCTTCTGATTGGTCCAGAACCCGTGTTATAAAGTAGAACCTGTACTATAATGAGCTCATTATGCAACGGGTTTCAAAAAGCATTTCGAAAAGACAGCTGTTTTGGCATCAATTGTGAAACTGTAATGTATACATTATGACATGGTCGTAGATAAAATAAATAAATAAAAAACTGTCTGCTTACGATGCATAATATTCTGAATAATGTACAGGTATGGTGTTAAAGAACACAGCGTAGAGATTTTTAATTAGATTATAATGAAAGTACCGCACTTACATAATATCTGAAAATAAGTAAAATTAAATATTAAAGAAAAAGAAAAAAAAGTTGGATAGCGATCCTGTCAGTTGGAATGTTCTTTTTTTAAACAAAACCCGTTTTTTATTGTGAGTGTGACTTTAATTAACAGTCGTAAGCGTTCTTTCCAGCAACACTTAGCGAAAGCCCCAGTTTAATTGGGTCAAGAGCCCAGAGAACAGCCCTGACGGCCAGTTAATGCTTGCAGCCCGATTTCAACTCATGTACAGTTAAAAGTCCTGCACTTGACGGCCTATTTTTTTGGCTAATGAGATTTTGCAGCGTGTATTTCCTCCACATACTGCAACACACAACTGACTAATTCCTCTCGTAATCGGATGGATTATTCAACTACTGCTAGCTTTTCATATGCGCATAGGACTAACCGAGAGATTCTCAACAATGCTAATTATAATTGGTAATGACCAACATTATTGAATAATAATTGAACGTTTGAGATTTGTATGAAATCTAAATCAATAACTGACCACATCGATGGATTAAATAATTGGTTTTTAATCAACCCGGGAATTAATTTTACCCCGCGCGATTCTTTATAATTGGAGCTACTGAAATAAAAATGATAATTATTTTTGAAAGCCAAACAAAATGCAGTAGTCAATTATTCTAGAGAACTTCTAAATTACACTTGAAATTAATGAAGTAAAATGTGGATACCCTACCACAGACTATTTTTTTTTTCTTTTTAGTCGGATGATGCCGTCATCAGTCTTGAGACTTGTGAACAAATATTCTATATTCTAGTAAGAATTCTTGCTATCACAATCCACTTCAAAATTCAATTTTGTAACTTAAATTCTTTGATGTTTTGTTCCATAACGATCTGCGTTGTTGATATTAACTTTTTATTGTAAATTCAACGACTTTCAGTCAATTTTAATTGTGAATAAATAATATTTCTACTCACTTTTGGCCAAAAGTTTTCGAGTCATGGAGACTCGTCTTCAAAGGCCTTAGAATATCAGTCTCCACGACTCGAAAACGTTTGGCCAGAAATGAGTAGGAATATTATTTATTCACAATTAGAATTGACTACAAGTCGTTGAATTTACAATAAAAAGTTAAATTGTGACTTTATTAACGCTTTCACTGCTTTCTTTAAACCCTATTCTTCTATTCAAAAACTAGCTCTGGAAGATACTATAAGCAGGTTAGAGTAAGTTAGAGCACAAGTTTGACCAATGCAAGTGATAGCCGCGCGCCGTAGCAAGTATCTGTTCAATCAGATAGAGATAAGCTGCGTTCTCGTAGGTCCTGTTCGTAACGGTGACCGATTAGATTGGCCAGCAAAAAAGACACTGTTCTCTGCTGTAAAATCACTTCCCGGTGGTTCGGAACCCACCTAAAACTGTAGATCCAACTCATCAATCACCATCATCCAACTCATTACCCACGCACAGGTCTCAGACCTATGTGGGCTTCATCCTCCAAAAAAAAAAGAAGGTAATAAAATTAATCTGTACTGTGCAAACTCTAATTAAGACTACGGTAGGTACATTTATAAAAGTGCACTATTAATTCAAGATTCTGTGATGTTTTCCATGACGAAATACTTGATGAACAATCTCATATCAAAACCGACACTGTATTTCAATCAAATATATGATTTACACTCACTTTAACTGAAGATACTGGAGGAATGCAATTCACTTCTGAAAAGAAGAGGCTGACGAAGCTTCTTTTCAGAAGTGAAATGCAATCCTCCAGTATCTCCAGTTAAAGTGAGTGTAAATCATATATTTAATTGAAATACAGTGTCAGTTTTGATATTAGATTTCAAGATTCTACAATCGATGATTACGAGCTACTCAACTTATAAAGTCTCAACATTCAATAAACTACTTACTTAAAGTCGAACTACTTATACAAATCAACATAAATTATTGTTTCAATCACCAAAAGTTGATTCATTTTGAATGGATTGATGCAAGATACAATATATTTATGGTACGTTTCAAATGGCTATGTTAGTGCTACTTCAGATGCGCTTTAAGAAATATTCGTAAATATGCTTCCTTCAATGAAAGGACTTCTAAGTATCAGTTTCCATGCTCGTCCGATATTCAAAATTAACTTATTTAAATTAAAATGTTAAATTTTGTGAATTAGGTCTAAATAATTTCTCAATTCTTGATAATTCGCTTAGAACAACAACATTGATTATTTATCATCTCTCCATTCGTCTTGCAATAAACATTATCAACGATTGAACCTTCAAAAAAGTTTCAAAAACAAAAATGAAAAATAAAAGTGCAGGTGCATCGCCTAGGGCAATGACCGTGAATGAAATTTGACTGGCATTGTTTACCTCACCACATACCAAGCTCCAATTGGCCTTACCATTGTTATAGATTGACAAAGGAGCGTTTGCTATTATATTCGCTGTAGCCTATACATACTCTTCCTTACAACATTTTCAGGTGCGTTAGTCATTAGCATTAGAAAAACAACAAACCAACCGAGACAGGAATACAACCTAGAGATCTTACAAGTAGAGAAATTCAAATAGTACCAAGTATAGTACAGTACCAAGTATAGCCATGGAAACCTCTAATGGCCACCAATATTTGACACAATATCAATAATGCTGATGTTGCAACAACTTTAATTATTAACACCTGAAAGTTTAAATGTTTAATCTCAATTTAAATAATTCCGAATCTCAATTAAACTGTTGATAAACTAGTTTAATCAATAGTTAAAAAGTTAAACTTTATTAACGATTAAACTAAACAGTGAATCTAACAGTATCTCTACCTATAAATAGTTATATTATAAACAGTTCACGAAAATGGATATTCAATCTGCAACCAAGCGCTACGCAGTCACAGATTAAAAATGAGAGTTGAAACTATAGTATCTCGTGTGTTTATAATTAAAGTGGTTGTGACAACATAAAATTATCTACCACAATATCACCAATACATAGATGAAATAAGTTTCGAATTTTTTTTTTAATTTTCAATTTAAATATAACAAATGCACTGAAGACTTTTGGAATTCGAATATTGACAACAGTAATAAATATAAATACAAAAATACGATTAATGCTATTATCTAAAAAAAATCTATCCATTACTGGGAATTGAACACAGGTATTTCTTTTCCACGGAGAATGCTCTTACCAACTAAGCTACAGTGGATCCTCTGAATCATAGCTCTCATTTGGTATTGGAGCCAACTGCCTAATATAACACGTTTATAATCAAAGGTTATCATAATATTATTATAATCCAATATGTTAATAGTTGTGATCCTTGAATTTTATTTTCACCATTGATAATGAGAAAAGTTGACTATTTGAAACGTTATTTCAGTGTCGTCCCCAAGTATACCACAGCAGTTCTCTGCTGTTTGTTCTAATATAACTGAACACACAACCATCGAAAACTTTCTAACACAACTGAGATTCAAAATCATGACCAAACTTTTCAAGCAGAACTGTACTCTCGAATGTAATAATTTATGTAGCCGAAGGCAATTCCATCGAGAGCAACAAACATTATTGGCAACCTATTTTTATGACGTTTCTGCTAGTAGGCCTCGATCAGGATGAAGTGTAGCTTGGGAAAAGGGTTAGGAGGAAGGGCGTGACAAAAGGGTTCTTCACGCATATATACAGGCCCAAACAAGGGTTGACATTGCCAACGAGGAATTGATATGTCAGTATCCCCTCTCAATGACACTCCTCACTCCAATTCACTCTCTCACTCTACCATTATTTTTCTCTCTCTCACAGACTCTCTCTCAATCGACGGAGAGAACCCATTTATGGCGCCAATGATTGGACGCTATATTTGTTTACGAGTTTCGGCGCTATGTTGCACCAAAAACCAGGATCAACTTGGAACCAGCCTTTTACAGCCTCCTCCGAGATGGTTGGAGTTTCTTTTACGATTTCAATATAAAATTATTGGGTTATCGCATAAATTCCATAAAATATGTATATATATTTTGTATTGTTCATTCATAACTTCTCTTCCCATATGATTATGTATGTATACCATAGCCGATTTCGACTGAAGGTGACTCTTCAGACCTCAAAATCATGTTTTGCTCCAAAGAGCGTACTAAGCAAACGAGGAGTAGGTATGATTATCACTTGTTAAGTATGACTACCACTTGTTAATAAAGTCTGTTTATTGATTGAATAATGACTTGAACACGGAAAGTAGCCCAGAAATGTGCTGAGTAGTATCAGATAATATACGAGTACAATGATCATCAATGCAGCCAGACCGAGTAGTGGAGTGGACTATAAACACATAGCTTCAGCATTTTTGTTTCAGTGAGCTTGGAATAGTAACATACTAGTGAGCCCAACGGGCTGGAGAACTCGCTTGCAAACAACTAATTTTGGAAAGGGAAACTCATTTCTAGCTTATCCTAGTAAGGAGGTACTCCTAGTAAGGAGGTGATAGTAAGGAGGTAACGAAAAACGGCTGTTTTGAAGACACTGATTTAGATAAAAGTCACAAGACATCATCTATCATTAGAAGTTCAAGTTCATCGTTGCTCTGATACACAGATTATATATTTTCCACAAAAAAAGAGCTACTCATATACCTATATTTCAGGGCAATGGAATTAGTGTATCTATAGAGCAGATAGATTTACCACATGTTTAAGATTATGTGTTTAAAATTAAAGTCGATTGGTCAAAGCGTTCGGAAGTTATCGTCGAATTTACACACAAACAAACATACAAAAAAAGCCGCCAGCCTCGAGTCATGAGTCAAAACTAAGAACTCGCTACGCTCGCTACAACCTGTTATGCTTTTTAGACTGTCTGAGACTACGGTCTGGAGAGTCAGTCACAGCTGAAATCTTTTTAAATTTGATTAAAATATGAGTAATATTAGTGACCAATATTATTAGTACTCTCTAATAGTAGTTTCTAGAACTCCTCTACGAGTAAGGAATAGTTTTACAATTTTTTGTTTAAATTTATAATTGCTACAGTATTCTAAGTAGGATTATTATTTCCACTTTTTTGTATAATTTTGCTAATAGGAAAATTTCTGAATTTTTTTCATTTTCTCATCTTGATTGTTTGTAATTCTACCTTCCCCACAATTACAGTACTGTAGTATTCATACAACTTGGCAGCGTGCAGAAGATGGGAGGACTTGCTAGATCTGAACCCAACTGCTGCCAAGTTATATGAAAACTACAGTACTCATCTTAAGATACAATTTTGATTTATTTATTGTGACAAAATTACCTAATTCAACCATCCATCTGCTTCAAGTTCAAACAGAAGGTAAGAAGGTAAAGACGTTGTTGGAACAGAAAATTCTTACAAAAGTTCAAGAACAAGAGATACTTTGAAAACATAATTGGTTAGCATTAAGATAACTTACGACTACTTCCTTCCCCCTGACACTATAACAATCACGCGAATTCTCGAACTGTGTGGTTGAGTTAGGAAAAGCCATATCTATTGTACGTGGTCCGGTAATTGTTACCCAGCGAGGTAAACCCAAATTTATGGAGCTTGAATTTTCATTTTAATCAAAACAGGTCTGCTAAATGGAAATCAGCCCATTTGATAAAGACCACGGTTAGAATTGATGGCTTTTATCATAGAATTTAATCTAGACGAAATTAAGGAAGGGAATAATTCCAAGAAGACTACAATTGAGAGAAGCTTAGATAAAGAAGCAGCCGTAGAGTGAAAATGGATGTGCCGTAGGGAGAATGCCACGAGACAATTAAGGGAGAGTGAATAATAAGTTGACGACTTAGTTGATGACAAAAGGAGAAAGTTAATTTGAATTGTACGCAATTCGCACGCGACTCGGGTTCATACAAAGTTATCCAATTAAAACGTGGTTAAGACAATAAATCAATCAGGGGACAATGAATGGGACAGTCCCATCCATCGGAAAAAGAAAGTAATTAAAATGACTATCACACTTTGAAAAACAATTATCCTAATTTTCAGTTAGTATTTTTAGAGAAAAAGGTATAAGAACACTGTACTTGTTCTGAATATCAAATCAAACAGTATTTAACAATTGATTGAGAACAAAAGCATCATGGACGACTTTGCAATGCTTCCACTTTCATTGCATATCGAGGTCATGGTTCACATGATTTGGTGCTGAATATGCCTATTTAAAAATTAAATAATGAAACGACACTTCCTAGACTCTAGGGGAATTGGAGTTCTACTCGTATTTGTCGCATCAACTTATCTCTTCAGTTCTCTATTTTAAGGAATACGTTTTTTGCAAAGCATCCCACACAGGCTAGGCCTCGGGATGTTCCTTTTACTTATTCATCTTAGGTGAAGAATCTTATTTTATGCCTATATCATATAATATATATAATTTGTATTATAATAACAGCATGTTTTCTGTCTATTGTACAATGTTCTTGTGGAGGAATAAATTTATTTCATTTCATAATGTGATGAGAAAGATGAGTAGGAACGCAGTAATCCAGTTATTATTTTTGAAGAAGTAAGAAAACTATCAAAAGTAATGCTACCAAGGCATCATGTACGTCCTCGAGCAGAACATTGTACAGCAGTGGAGAGTGGACCACGGTATAAAGTGTTCATAATAAAAGTTTGTTAATGACGATTTCTGTATACATTTCCTATAAGTATGGAGCAGAAATCGGTTAGAACGATTGCAGAGATAAAATCGAATATACCATTATTGCCAATATATTCATTATTATTGAATATTACCAATTGAAATCTAATGCTTCTTCTGAAAATATCAAATATATGATCATGATTTGCTGGTGGGATAAAATTAAAAAATTGAAAAATGTGGGTCTTCCCACAAATACAAGCTGTAAGATTATTAAATTCATATCACTTAATCAAAGGACAGTGTTCTAAAATTAATTCATTACTCAAATAACCATCTATGAAAAGAACCAACACCCCCCCCCCTCCCAGCTACTTTCTAAGGACGAATCTAATCAATTTTCTCTAAGAAAGGATGCGCATAAAATCAACTAGATCATGTTGACTGGAGATCACAGATCGATACAGGACAGCCGTCCGGCCTCCATATAGAAGGGTTGATTGCTGACCCGATTTCAGGGTGAACATGCAATCAACTTGCATGCTATTAGGTGTGTGGAAGGGGGGGGTTGAAGGTTGAAGGCGAGGGGTGTGAGGGAGGGTTGAACAAAATTGAATTATGAACACGCTCATCTGACAACCTACCCTTTACTAATGAGTAAAGCTACTACTCTGCAAATTTACAGGCTGGGTATGATGAAGCCTAGCCATTGAGCAGACCATGTACAGCAGTGGACCACCAGAGTATAAAGCGCTCATAATAAAAGTCTGTTAACGAGGATTTCTGTATGCATTTCCTATAAGTATGGAGCAGAAATCGTTTAAAACGATTGCAGAGATAAAATCGAATATAATCTTCCATTACCAATTATTACAATCTAATGCAATTTCATTAACTCTACACTAATTACCTCATTGATTACTTACAGTTCCAATATCCAAGCTTTACAAGGTGACTTGAGCATCATTACCTGGAAAAATAAAAGAGAATATTAGAAACTATTTCTAATGATACTGGCACCCTTACAAGTGCAACTTGAGCACTCGTGACTTATCTAACAGAACAGATAACTGGCACGGCTTAGAGTATGACAGTTGATATTGAATTATCAACTGTTTGTTCATTTAAAATATAATGTATTCTTATGGTTTCTATCACTTGAATTAATAATTCTGGCAACACTTAAAATTAACACTTTATTTACACAAATTACTTACTACACGCACAACGCACAAATGAGTTATGTCACACAAGAAAAACTATTTACTAACTGTCAATAGGCAGATCAATAATAAATTCAATTAATAACTGAACACGTACGAAGCACAGTGTCTGTTACAGTATTTGATAATCACAATAATAGCAAAGAATAGGGGAAGTGATATCCGAGTGCCGTAGCAGGTATCTGTTCAATCAGAGATAATCTACGAAACTCCTGGGCGCTCTTTGTGAGAGTGACCGATTGGATTGGCCAGCAAAAATGACTCTGTTCTCTGCTGTAAATTCACTCCCCGGTGGTTCGGAACCCACCTAAAACTGTAGGTCCAACTCATCAATCACCATTATCCAATCACCCACGCACAGGTATTAGACCTATGTGAGCTTTGTCCTCCGAAAAAATGAAAAAAGCAATGAGTATTCTGCCACAAAGAAGGAAGTCTACTGTCAAAGAGTTTACCACATAAACTGATCGCGAGCTCTTGATATGTGTGATTAATGTCTATAATGTTACTAAGGCTGTATAGTGTCACTGAGGTTGCCTGCCTAAGCCTTTGGAAAACTTGCTCCAATTTGTGTAAGTAGTAAAGACTTTCCCAGAACAATGATGTCATCCAAGTAGACCAAACAGATTTCCCATGCATTATGTATCAACTCGACTTGCGAACAGATGAGTTAAAATCGAAGAAAATATTCTCGAGCGGAATAGTCAAAAACACTCACCCAACTTTATTTTCAGTGAACCATAACCATGCTTGTAGATTTTAAATAAAAAAGAAAACTTAATTCATCCCACCCCAATTGAAATAAAGCATTGATTTGAAAATGGAAATTCCACAGGCTCATGCCTCAAGATTTCTATTCGGACAGTGAATAAGTGGTATGCTCATAAAACTGTAGCAAATTCGGCGAAATGAGCAATGGAGATTGCATGCGAAAAGACTTCCGAGAAAACGTTGTAATGCTGGTTGCAGGCGAGGATGGGAGATGTGAAGCTGAGGCTAGAGAGAAAGGTATTGAGTTGGCACGAGCATGCGAACAAGGGAACAGAATGAAAATGTGAAAAATTCCATGAATGCGAAACGACAAGAGCGGAAGAATGTGAAACGAACCTGATATTCATTCATGGTGCAAAATGGAGCTGATCTGCTGATGAAAGAGTTAAGGCACAGATGGAGAGAATGGAACGAAATGGGATGGAGAAGGATGTATCCAAAACAAGACTTAAAAGAGCAATTTCTTTTTCACAGAACGAAAAACTACCAGGAATTCAATTTTTCAAAATCAACTGTAAAGTAAATTCGTATGGCTTTTCGTGGTGGGGAGACCCTTACGGGTAGTTCCACCTCGCCGCTTTTTTAACGACTGCTTTTTTTTTTATATGCAACCGGGACCGACGGCTTAACGTGTCCTCCGAAACACGGGAGTGGCTCGAGAAAAATATCTTGTACTCAACTGGGATCGAACCCAGCACCTTTGGCTTATCAGACCAGCGATAAGCCAACTCGGCTACGCCGACTGTAATTTTTATTTTACCATTCAAAAATTGATACATGATTTCTTATAAATTGATTTATGGTTGGGCTAAACTTCGGTTGCCAACTACGCGGTTTCAGACTAAACGGACAGCGGACAGGGTCGGAATACACTACAATTGTTGCTTTTGACATAGGAACCTATATTGAAAGCATCAATTGTAGTGTATTCCAGCCCTGTACGCTGCCTATTCAGTCCGAATCCGGGAGTTGGGAACCGATTTAGAAATTTACGAATATGATGATATTAAGGCTGTGTGCAGGGTTTTAGGTCATACATTTTTTTCGAGGTTTCTTGAATTGAATATTATTAGGGCTTTGAAGTGTTATCTATTGTTGTGAGGGAAAAACGCTTTATTCAATTATTTTGTGAAATATCGTAGTTCAAAGTTGAAATATTTTGGTTTTCAGGGGCAATTGATCTCACCTATGAGTGATTTTTAACTTTCGATAAATTTTCTCTAACTAAAAGACACCTCAAGGAATAAAATTACTCATTTTTTACTCCAATCAAGCAATTGGTTTTTCAAAATACATTTTTAATCTGTAAAGAATTTTAAATTTTCAAAAAATTGTTTTGAAATGGCTTGAAATAAAAAATATGTCATTTTATTCCTCAAGGTGTCTTTTAGTTATGGAAAATTTATCAAAAGTTTCACAACCATCACCATATTATTCATGAATTTCTAATTTCACTATTTTCAGTGAATTCGTTATTTTTATCTTGTTTTTTTTTCTAGTTATAACGTAATCCCTTTCCTTTATCCATCATTACTTTTCTTTCATTTACTAATTCTAATCCCAATACTGATTAGAGAGCACATTTATTATTCATCCTATTACCCTACCCCATCAACATCCATCAACTCTCTAAAGTATAATGTTTCACTATCTTTTCTCATCATATCTTCCGCAATACAGAGTTCAACCTGAAAGGTCAGAACCTCTGAAGTCAACTTGCACTCGTTTCAAACTCCATTCAAAATTTACTATGTCACTATTTCGAGGAAATTCGCTATTTCTATTTTTTTTTCAATACATCATGTTCTCCCTTTTACATTTATCCATTACCTTTCTTCCATTTTACTGGACATCAAATTTATTCTATTACCCTATCAACCTATCCTATTACCCTATCTATTACCCTAAATATAAGTTTCACAATCTTTCCTCATCATATCTACCGCGATATCGAGTTCAACCTGAAAGGTCGGAACATTGCCTCCAAACTCAACTTTAACTCACTTAAACCCCAATCAAACTCAAATCAAGAGGAAAATTCTTACTAGAGTCACTTGAACTGGTTGAGAATAAAATACCTGGGAGTTAAGATTAAATTTAGATACTTGAGGATTACGTTGGCCTCCTCGAGTGGACGCTAATTTCTCAGAACAAGCAGTATCGAATTATTCAATTTGGAACTACGATACCATAATACATAAGCGCCTTGTTTCAAACACACTTATCCATAATCCCTTCGGCAGATATGGAATTCAGAGATAATTCCGAGAATGTATGTACAAGTACAACAATGCAATGATGATGATGATGATGATGACGAGGAAGAAGACAGCCAGAAGGCTCGGCAAGTACATGCACACTTCATTACCCAAATACGGCAGAGTAGTACAATGGGGAGACTACTGTACAGGGAAGGCTGTACCAGTCGCTAACAGGACTCTTGTATATTGAGATGGTGCTTGTGCTTATGCTTATCCCATTCCATCACGGCGAAAGCAGTGTCTGTATTGATTCCAGCAAACAAACTAGGCCACTGTAATGCCGACTCTAGTTATACGACTCACCCCTAAGACTATAAGTTAGGAGGGGGTCTTGCAGGGTAGAGGGTTCAACCATGCGGACTATCAGAACTCTGGCATTGACGAAGAAAGGTGGGGCAAATTTATCACTGTTGCCTGTCGTCTCCATCTTCATCGTCCCTCTCCCTCCTTCACCTCGACGGTCTCTCTCCCTCGACTAAGTTCACATTGGAAAGCGATTACATCAGTTGGAATGTCTTGTAGAAATTTCCTCCCCCAACAGCTAGTAGTTCTGGAATTGCTAGACAGTTTTCGCTGGCAGGTTGTATTGGGAAATGCTTGTAGTTGTGCTGTAGATAGCAAATTGCTGGGTCAAGTTGAAAAGAAAAAGGAGCTGTAGGCTACTTTACTAAGAAATAAATAATAGAATCCAGTATTAAGGCAGGAACAAATTCTTATTAATGGGATTTATTTTCTTAAATACACACTTTCTTTCTAGTGGCGAAAATGATATTGTGGAAGGTATCCATAATGAATAATAAGACGAAATAATTTTCACAACCACATTTATTAAAAATATTGAGACTATTAGTGAAAATATTGAAATATCTCAATATTTTTAATAAATGTGGTTGTGATAATTTCGACTTATTATTCATTTTAACAATGGAATATACAATGGAATATACTTTGTGTCTAGATGAACAGAATTGTAATGTACGTATTTTTTTAGGTTAAATTAGGTTGAATAAATAATCACCCACAGCACAGCTACAATGAACATATCTATTCATTACTATCTATTCCTTAATGGCATTAATTTATTCTCATCACTTTGAAAGGCATTTATGTGTATCGTAGTTCAACTTCAATTTAAAGAGATTCTCCACACTGCTAAGGAGAAGCCTCAAGATATGAGAATAACATGTAGAAATAAGAAGCTATCATTTTTTGTTTTTTTTTTTTTTTTTTGTTTCACCGATTTTGTTGTAATGACTGCTACTAAATAAATTTTAATCCAGAATACAGTAAGAAATCATTAGTGTAAATGATGGGCTTTACATATCGATTTTTTTCCAAGAGAATATTGTAAAATCAATAGAATATTGTATAGCACACAAAATGTGTATAATTTTTTGAGAAAAAAAACAAAATTTCATTACTAAAAGATGTGCCACTAAGTTATTTTAGACTAGCAGAGTGGCGCAATTTTATTGAGTCTACAGTTTTTTTTTTAAATAAATTTTGAAGACACAAGCTGAATTAATTTAGAAGGAAATAATTCCCTGTCTCCTCATTTCGCCTTCTAAATTAATAAATTTAGCTTGTGTCTTCAAAATTTATTCAAAAAAACTATAAGGAAACTAAAAAAACTAAGGAAATAATTTCCTGTCTCCTCATTTCGCCTTCTAAAATAATTTAGCTTGTCTTCAAAATTTATTCAAAAAACTGCAGACACATCAAAGGAAAGTCCGAATCCATAAAATCAAATCTATTGATTAAAAGTACAGTATTACTCGTATTTCTGTAAATATTTTTATGAATTGTTTAGTTTACTGGAATGGTTCACAAATTAACAGGTTTTTACAGTTCACCTGTAATTTTATTTCAAGTAGTAATACAGTACATAGTTACATATTGCATGCTTTTTTACGGTTTTACATTGCACGCGCAATATACATGATAAAACCATACACGTTTGAGTATAATGTCAATTATGCGTACTTTGAAACATATAAAATACGAATGTTTCTTATACAATTGATCAATTAATCATGTGGAGTAATTATTGATTGAATCTCAACCATTGAACAACTTCAATAATTATTGTGGGTGGTTTACACAAAGTTTGTTAATTTGATTTGTATGGGAAGTGAATTACTATAGTCCATACACACAGATTGACGTCATTTAAACATTGGAAAATCAGACTTAATTAGAAAGTGGGTGTTGTCATGCAGCAACAGCGATGTTGACATGTTGTATGCTGAAAAGGGAATGCTTGGCATGTGATTACAGTTCAGTTATTCCAACAATTTTCTATTCAATGAGTGAATACAGCAGACCCAATCAATACATTAGTTTGTAATTTATATAACTTCAATCTGTGTTATCATAGTGATAGATAGATATAGATAGATAGATGGATCTATAGATAGATAGAGAGAGAGTGAAAGAGAGAGTGAGAGAGAGAGAGAGTGAAAGAGAGAGAGAGAGAGTTAAAGAGACAGATTGAGAGAGAGAGAGAGAGGGAGAGTGAAAGAGATTGATTGATCAATTGCCTTTAGGAGTTAGGGCGGAGTTAGGACTCCTGGTCCTCTCTACCTGTCTAAAGAGTGAGAGTAAGAAAGATATTTGATATTTGATATTTATTTATAACATCTTACGTTGCCAGGTCTAGTAAGACCTATGGCAAACACTAATAAATATAACCTAAAATATAAAATATTACATTACATTAAGTAATTATAGTTGAAATAAACTAAAAAGATTAATTAAAAGAAAAAAATATATTTGCTAATGATAAAACATAACTCATGAAATGTATGTAGCAAAAAAAAGAAGTAAAAATAAAAATGAATAACTGGGAAACAAATTGTACAATGGACTTATGAAATAGAAAAAAAAAGAAAAGAGAATGATGATGAAGTTGAGATTGATGAGATTAAAAGCATCAAAGGCCGCAATAGCAAGGAGCAAGTAATTAAATTAGTAGAAAGTGTCCAGATGAATTGAGTAGAAACAAATTGGAAGAAAGAATTAGAAAAGGGAGAAAAACATATGAATAAAGAAAGAACAAGAATACTAATTATTAAAGAAAGAAAATGAATGGGAAAAAGAAAGCGAGAGAGAGAGAGTGAGAGATAGTGTGAGAGAAAGAAAGCTTTGTTTTGCTTGATTTGTTGTTCGTAGGGGTTGTCAAAGCCTACAAAATGGGACCTAGGTGTTTCAATTCAACAGTAGTCATGCCTGCCACCGATGACGGATGTAATGTAAAGAGTATAATGTATATATGTACGTAAATCATAATGTAAGGAGTAAATATAAATTCGGATTACGCCAGAAATTCCAAATGACAGCCGAAAATGCCGCGTTGAAGTGGAACAGTGAATAATTCCAGCTTTCACTAGCAGGCTGTGATAAAATCCAGTGAGCTTTTCCAAAATTCTATACTCAGTTTTGTCAACATTCAGAGTTTTTCAACAGATTTATTTGAGAATATACAGTATTTTAATTTGTGATTACTGGATTATTTCTTACAATCAATGAATCTTGAAATGAATATGCAATAGAATGAATTAAAAAAATATATTATTCATTAGGATTGTAGTATTTTTGTCCTCTAATTTTTCTGGAGGAGCATTCAATCCTTCTCTCTTTACATCAATACTACCTGAATTGTGTCTATTTACCTATTGTAATAATTTCTAACAATATTAGAAACATAATTATTATTAGGATAATATTACACTAATAATTTATCTATTTCGTTCAATACTTTCTCAGTACCAACTCAACAGTCTCTCAAATCCCTCCTACATTCCAATTTCATAACCTTGAAGGTGTTATTCTGTACATACAGTGTAACCACTCCACAAGATCGAAAAGCCAGCTCAATTGACGGGTGACCGCTAGAGGTATTGCCGAGAGTTAATATAGCATGATTAAACCCTAATTTCAATATATCTATTACTAGCGGGTAGCCCGATTTCATTGAAACGGACAAACTGGAACATGACAAACTATTTCCGAATTTAATTTAATAGTCTCCTTTTTCTTCTTCTTCTCTTCCTTCTCTCCTTTCCGAATTCAATTCAATAGTCGTCATCATCCTCTTCTCCTTCACCTTCTCCTTCCCCTCCTCCACCTACTCCTGCACCACCTCATCATCATCATCACCCCCTCCTCCTCTTCTTCACCGCCCCTCGTCAAATTAAACTCCTCCCCCTCCTCTTTCTACTTATTTTTTCTTATTCTCTTTGTTCTTCTTTTTCTCTCTCTCCTACGCCTTCTTCTTCCTCTTCTTATTCTTCTTCTTCTTCCTCCTCCTCCTCCTCCTCCTCTTCTTCCTCTTTCTCTTCTTCCTCTTCCTCTTCCTCTTCCTCCTCCTCCTCCTCATCTTCTTCTTCCTCTTCCTCTTTTTCTTCTTCCTCTTCCTCCTCTTCTTCTGATTCTTCCTCTTTCTTCTCTTCCTCTTTCTTCTCTTCCTCTTTCTCCTCTTCCTCTTCCACTTCTTCCTTCTCCTTTTCTTCTCCTTCCTCTTCCTTTTCTTCATCTTCTTCTTCTTCTTCTTCCTCCCCCTCCTCCTCTTCTACCTCATCCTCTTCTCCTCTTCCTCCTACTCTTCTTCTCCTTCTTCTTATCCTCTTCCTCCTTTTTCTTCACCAAAAACCTCCACCACCACCACCACCTCCTCCTTTTCTCCTTGTTCTTCTATTTCATTTTTATTTTTCTTCTTCTGCTTCTACTCATCTATCATTTTTCTTTTCCTCTTCTTCCTCCTAGTTTTTCTCCTTCTCCTTCATCATCTATTCTATAAACAAAACCCACAAAATAAAACATTTATAAGGTAGCATCACATTATGCTTGGAGTCGGCGTAGCCGAGTTGGCTTATCGCTGGTCTGATAAGCCAAAGGTCCTGGGTTCGATCCCAGTTGAGTACATGATATTTTTCTCGAGCCACTCCCACACACGTTAAGCCATTGGTCCAGGTTGCATATAAAAAAGTAGTCGTTAAAAAAACGGCGAGGTGGAACTACCCGTAAGGGTCTCCCCACCACGAAAAGCCATACGAATTTACTTACATTATGCTTCACCGGTACCTGCTGGTGAAAAACCTCACGACTTGTACTTTAATTCTGAAGAGTGAATCCGGTACTATTCTAAGTTGTGAGTGCTGAGGAGCAGTGAGATTCATTCATCATTTAAAAATGTTATTTGTATGTGCACACCCACGCGACCATGATGATGATGCAGCTTATCATAGAATTGTCGGCCACCAGGCCTAATAGACGCCGTCTCACAATTGACGCTTCCTGTGCCACTCTGCCACTACGGCTGCTGCTGTTGCTACTAGCAGTCACATGATTGCCACATGTCGCACACCCCTCACCCGCCATCGTTGTTACGTCATCAAGCCCCCTCCCCCTTAACTAATAACTTACCTCAAGTCTTCGGAGGTCTTCTGCTCCAGCGACAACACTATCTTTAGATGTCCCAAATTTTTTGAGCTTTTGAAGATTATATCTCATAATGTCAGACTGTACTATCTCAGTGCAACCATATTTTATTGCAATATTTTTTTTCGGAGGATGAAGCTCACATAGGTCTGAGACCTGTGCGTGGGTAATGAATTGGATGATTGTGATTGATTAATTGGACCAACAGTTTTAGGTGGGTTCCGAATCATCGGGAAGTGATTTTACAGCAGTCTTTTATGCTGGCCAATCCAATCAGTCACCCTTACAAAGAGCGCCCCGGAGTCTCGTAGCTAATCTTTGATTGAACAGATACCTGCAACGGCACTCGGCTATTACTTCCCTAAAGTGATTTTTTTTTTTTTGGAGAAGGATGAAGCCCACGTTTGAGACCTATGCGTAGGTAATGAAATGGATGATAGTGATTGATAAATTGGACCTACAGTTTTAGGTGGGTTCCGAACCACCGGGAAGTGATTTTACAGCAGAGAACAGAGTCGTTTTTTCTGGCCAACGGTCACCCTCACAAAGAGCGCCCCGGAGCTTCGTAGCTTCTCTGATTGAACATGCCTACGGCACTCGGCTATCACTTTCCTAAAGTGGTTGGTTTTGAAAGAACTGATAATTTATCAAACTCACAAATATATAGATCATAATTTATTGTGTTGTACTATTATGTAACGATACACATATATTCAATTAATCAGGCTACTTACTTCAACCCCACTAATAATTGTTAGTTTAATGAGTCTGATAACTCTGACATCGACCAAATCACTGGATATTATTCTATTAATTAGTGAGATTTCAACCATTATTATCTCAGGCGCATTTTCAATGAAAAAATGTTACCGGTGTATTCCAACTCTAAATTTCAATCTTTTTTAAAAATGCCTAGCTTGCAACAAACAATAGATTTGTAAACTAAATGAGATTCAGGAAATTTATGGCATGAATTGTACATTAATACGCATTACACTCATGTACATTAAGACATTTATATATTTATGGTTCAGAAGACTATTTTTAAAATCTAGGTTGACTGTTCTGAAAGTCCTCTGCTGAAGAGTGGACATTCCAATTTTAAATTTCCATCAATTTTTAGTAGAAGTTTCACGGAGACATCTTCAATATGCATTATCAGTATTTTTAGGTGCTGATTTAGAATACTACAAAATGACGTCAAAAACTCTTTTCAAGTGGGGAGTTTTATTAAATCAAATTTTCTCTGAGAGTTAATTTCATTAACAAATGCAATACAGGATTCTCCTCGTAATTAACACGTTTCATAAGTCCTAATACCTATTAATTGATCTCAAGTGAAATCTGTTAAGTGCTTTTGACGTAAAACTGAACAATTCTATTGACTTTCCGAAATGATGAAAATAAGTTATTGAACCGAAGTAGTAGTAGTAGTAGTAGTTGTTTCACCCTATAAATTGAGTGTAGAGATTAATACTCTTAAAATACCCATTTTTTAGGATGAAGCCCACATAGGTCTTAGACCTGAAATTTAACATTTTAATTTAGATAAGTTAATTTTGAACATCGGACGAGCATGGAAACTGATACTTAGAAGTCCTTTCATTGAATGAAGCATATTTACGAATATTTCTTAAAGCGCATCTGTAGTAGCACTAACATAGCCATTTGAAACGTACCATAAATGTCTTGTATCTTGCATCAATCCATTTAACATGAATAAACTTTTGGTGATTGAAACAATAATTAATGTTGATTTGTATAAGTAGTTCGACTTTAAGTAAGTAGTTTATTGAATGTTGAAACTTTATAAGTTGAGTAGCTCGTAACCATCGATTGTAGAATCTTGAAATCTAATATCAAAACTGACACTGTATTTCAATTAAATATATGATTTACACTCACTTTAACTGGATATACTGGAGGAATGTATTTCACTTCTGAAAAGAAGCTTCGTCAGCCTCTTCTTTTCAGAAGTGAATCGCATTCCTCCAGTATCTTCAGTTAAAGTGAGTGTAAATCATATATTTAATTGAAATACAGTGTCGGTTTTGATATGAGATTGTTCATCAAGAATTTCGTCATGGAAAACATCACAGAATCGTGAATTAATAGTGCACTCTTTTATAAATGTACCTACCGTAGTCTTAATTAGAGTTTGCACAGTACAGATTAATTTTATTGTCTTGTTTTTTTTTTTTTTTTTGGAGGATGAAGCCCACATAGGTCTGAGACCTGTGCGTGGGTAATGAGTTGGATAATTGTGATTGATGAGTTGGACCTACAGGTTTAGGTGGGTTCCGAACCACCGGGAAGTGATTCTACAGTAGACAACAGTGTATTTTTTGCTGGCCAATCTAATCGGTCACCCTTACAAAGAGTGCCTAGGAGAACGCAGCTTATCTCTATCTGATTGAACAGATACCTACTACGGCTCACGGCTATCACTTCCCTCACCTAGATACACCTAAGTTTAATTTTAATCTCTCTCTTAAGAACAGACATAATCTCTTAAGAATTAATCTCTTAATCTTAATCTTCATAATCTCTTAATCTTAATCTTCCTAATCCTTAATACTATTTATATTCTTAACTTACTACCGTATCTCATAAGAGAATATTTATACAAAATGCACCCAATATGTACTTCCATTTCATATTATTTGATAATTTCTTATGTTTCCAACTTTTTTTTAAGCTTTAGTGAAAATCAATTCCACGATGAAGATTTTTAATTTGTGGAAGCACACTTCCATTGATAAACAATACAACGTTGATAGATACTAATAACACCTTCTTATTTATGCATTATTCTTCCAGAAAACCATCATCCCTGACACAAATGAAAGATGAATGATTGTAATTAATCAGGTCGCCGATATAAGTGAATGAGTAATAGAGCCTATTCATGAGAAATGTTTGTTGAGAAAGAAGGTTCATTAGGGGCAGTAATTAGTGAATGATGGAAAACGGTTACTTTCTTCTTGGTTGGAGCTTTTTTCTCCATTTTTCTGCCCATCCTGAGTAAATACGAGGGAAGCCGCCGCACCGCGTCAGCTATGGTGGCAAATAAAAACGTCGACGACTGGCAGAAAAGAGCATCTTGACTTGCAAATATTTGCCGAACTCATTGGATGAGAAACACTTCAGACAACTTATTGCCAACTTTAGAGCCGTTATTCCAATTCGTGGTGGCTGAGAAGAAAAACAAGTTTACATTCGCAAAATTGTAGCCGCTTCAACCCTTCTAAGGAGAAAGCTGGGGGGTTTCCTCCACTCACTCGAATTTACATTAGAATTTTCTTCGCTGCAGTTGAAATAAATAGAGGCGCTCTACAGGATCGAGCAAATGGCTGGATTGGAAGGAAAGTGCAGAAAAACTGGCCAACAAGGAGTTGGTGAATAAATCTTTTTCGAAGACGAAAAGAGTGTAGTGGTTGTTACTAAACATGACGTCAAGTTGCATACGAAACTAGCTCGAAAATAAATTTCTTTAAAAAAAGAATATCACTCAAACCCACCGATAAAAGATTACAAAATTTAATGCCTACGACTAGTTGACTTTTCATTGTTTATATTGTACGAACACACCTTTATATGGTTCATATCTAAGATATCCATGACCACTACGCTACCTGGCCTAGTGGAAAAAAGCGGGTTGGGGGAATTGGCTATATCTGGAATTCACTATATCTGCTTGCAAGTGGAACTGCCTATATAGGAACTGCCTAAGCATAGGACATTTAACATACTGTTCGCCCACCACGAGAATAGAGCTGGCAGGAATTCTAGGAATGTAGGATCTGGCCGAGTGGGGGTAACACAGTAAACCGGTCTTTGAATTTATCAGCATTTGTAAAACAATTGCTCGTCTTGTTTGCTAGGCGACGTTGCGAACTCAACTAAACAAATTCAGCCACGTTAGGTAGTAGACGGAAGTGTGCGAGAAAGAGAGAAACAGCGTGTGAGAGAGACAGCGTAGAAGAGCCTCCCCGCACACTTCATAAGTCGCCCCTATTCTCGTGGTGGGTGAACAGTAGATATAGTGAGTTCCAGATACAGCCAATTCCCCGTTCCCGAAAAAAGCTACTAAAAGCTCTCTTGAAACAACGAAAGACAATAATAATAATAATAATAATGACTACCGTATGATCTAATGATTGAGGTACAACAACAACATGAGGAATTTCAGAGTTTTAAACATTAATTTTGAAAATTCTGAAAGGTAAACCAAAAATCGGGCTTTGAGGTGCACTGAATCCAGTTAAGAGGAAGCTTTGTGCCAAATTAGCGTTCAAAATCGTTGCCGTTTTTTTTTTTTTTAAATGGGTAAGACAAACACACATACACACGCACACACACACCTACTCTCTCTTATTATATAGATCATTATTATTAGTAATAATATTGATATTATTATCATTAGTGATTACTATTACTACATTATTAGTACCTGGATCCCAGCCCCACTCCCACACCCACATAGCACCATTGAACATCCCCCCCCAGACTGACTCACCAGTTACACCTCAGCCAAGCCCACGTCCTTATTAAATTCCCCTAATTAAATTTTCACGTAGATTCCACAAATAGAACAATACTCTGCAGTACTCTGTACTTTGCATATTGAAGAAGTTGTCAATAGTACAATAGACAAGTTTAGAGCCTGAAAGTTATAAGGTAGCGTAAAGGCACTCAGGCTTGAGTTTGTCAGAGAATATCATAGCGAATACCCAAAGCAGATGAAAAGATTAACTTCTCACGGAGTTTCATCCATTGAAGCTAGTCACTATTGCATTTGCTATTTGAGCTTATATTATAAACTAGCAGTAAGCCCGATTCAATTGAATCTAGATATCTAGATTGTGTAATAACCTATCTACAAATTTAATTTAATACTCTCTTTTTCCTTATCCCTTATTCCTCTCTTTCTTCTTTACTTCTTCTTCTCCTCGTTTTTCTTCTCTCTCTCTCTTCTTCTCCTTCTCCTTCTTCTTCTCCTCCTCCTCCTCCTCTTCCTCCTCCTCCTTCATATCCTTTTTCTTCTCTCTTTTCTTTTTCTTCTTCTTCTCGTCCTCCTTTTTCTTCTACCTTCTTCTCACTCTCCATATTCTTGCTCTTTTTTCTTTTTTTTCATTCTTCTTTTCCATCACCATCTTCTTCTCCATATTTTTCTCCTTTATTTTCTCTCTTCACCGTCAGCTCTTCCTTTATCCTCTTCACCATCTTCTCCTTCTTCTTCTTCTCCTCCTCCTTTTTCTTCTTCCTCCCCTCCTCAATTTTCTTCTCTCTTTAATTTTTCTTCTCTCTTTCCTTTTCTTCTTCTTCTTCTTGTTCTCCTCCTTTTCTTCTCTCTCTTCTTTTTCTTATAACTTCTTCTCCCTCTCCATATTCTTGTTCTTTTTCCTTCCTCATCTTTTTTATTCTTCTCCATCTTTTTTCTCCTTTATTTTCTCTCTTCACCGTCAGCTCCTCCTTTATCCTCTTCACCATCTTCTCCGTTTTCTTCTTCTTCTTCTCTTCTTTTCCATCTTCTTCTTATTCTCCTTCTCTATCTTTTTCTTATTCTTCTCCTTTTTCTTCTTCGACTTCTTTTTATTATTCTTATCTTCTTCGTCTCTTTTTTCTCCCTTTTCTTCTATTTTTTCTTCCCCTTCTTCTTATTCTCTTCCCCTTCTTCTCATCGTTCTTCTTCGTCTCGTCCTTCATCCCTTACTCTCCATTATCAAGGTTTCGTCGACAGATAACAGAAAGTAGCTGCTTATAATACAGAAATGTGATAACTGACAAACTCGCTTTGAGTTTGTCAGTGAATATCATATTAGAAATCTTATTCAAAGAAGATGAAAAGATTAAGTTCTGAGGGAGTCTCGTCCATTGAAGCTAGTATTTCAATTCAGATGTTGAATAGTACATCAAAACCAGCAAGCTGCAAATGAAAAACAGAGGCGTCTTGAACAAGGATTCAGCGCAGCAATTTACAAGTTTCAATGAGAGGACTCAACGAAACAAAGTGCCGGCTGGGTTGACTTTGAAAGTAAGGATACCATTTGAAAAGGAGCACGTGGGGTGGATGAGGGTGTATAAGCTAGGGGGGGGGGGGTGTCAAGACGAAGACAGGAGATGTAAAGCGATTGTGTCATGGTACATCTGAGTGGTGTCTGAGTCTCAGACGCTTCAAAGACGCTCCAAAGACGACGACGACGCCCCCTTTGAAGTCTAATGAATATTCATCAGGGGTGGAACTTGCCCAACACTGCATAACTCCCAAACAGCTATGAGAATTTCAGTCGACGACCAACTTGCCATAGATTCTATCTCGCCTTCAGGTTTCCTCGCTTTGCATTTAGACCCATTTCTAACCAGTTCCAGACGACTAACCACCATTCAAACCGCAAATGGTCCTGAATTAAGACTCTGGGACCTGGAAAGGTCCCTTCCCAATTGTGGGGGTCACTTCCAATAATTGGCAAAGATGGCATCTGATGAACTGATCGACCGGCAAGGTCCAATGCACTTCAATGTTGAATATTGCCTCCGAAGTAATCAATCAACTCAGAACTACTTGGTCAGATTTCAGTCAATCAACTCAAATTTGTTGGTCAACTCTAGAATTATTGACGACACAAAGTCAATAATAAATTAATAAAACGTTTATTTGATCTGAACAATGGACAGATCAGTCTTGATATAACTTCATACAATATATAAAAAGTAATCAACCAACTCACAACCAATTGGTCAGCATTAAAATAATTATGCGCACTAAGTCCATAATAAATTAATAAAATTTTTATTTGATGTAAACAATGGACAGATAAGTCTTGATATAAATTCATACAAGATATGAAAAGTAATCAATCAACTCAGAACCAATTTGATTTGTTTGATTAGTCAACTCTGAAATTATTGACCACTCAAAGTCAATAATGAATTAATAAAACGTTTATTTGATCTAGACAATGGACAGATTAGTACTGATGTAACTTCATACAATATTTAAAAAGTTATAAATCAACTCACAACCAATTGGTCAGCATTAGAATAATTATGCGCACAAAGTTCATAATAAATAAATAAAATTTTTATTTGATCTAAACAATGGACAGATTTCTGTTGATGTAACTTTATACAATATATAAATAGATATCAATCAACTCACAACCAATTGGTCAGCATTAAAAAGATTATGTGCAGAAAGTCCATAATAAATTAATAAAACCTTTATTTTATCTAAAAAAAGGTAATTCTTGATAATAATTTTGTCAGATCAAAACTGAAAATAAAGTAATTAATTTTCGAAAATCCTATTTTAATGGTAAAATCACAAAGAAGACCTTCGCTCTGCGAACATTGGAAACAGTTTTGAATAATGGAAATTGATGAATGCCATATCTATTTTTGCCAGCGCTAAGAATTTTTTTTTTTTGAGGATGAAGCCCACATAGGTCTGAGACCTGTGTGTGGGTAATGAGTTGGATGATGGTGATTTATGAGATGGACCTACAGTTTTAGGTGGGTTCAATTAGAGCCAGATCTCCTCATTGCCGTTAGGTTTATTTGCTAGGATCCACTAAGCCTGGGGATATCCCTGTTTAACATAATTCATTTCATAGTTGTAAATATTGTCAAGTTGCCAATATCCTCAGAGCGGAGTTCTCAAGCGTGTTTTCAGAATTAGTATAAAAATAGTTTCAAAAAGTAGTTAGCTAAACATATTTCGCAATTTAATAATTGTAGCACCCATTTACTCCACCAAAAATAAACATGTGTAATTTTGATTTTCAAGTCAACAAAATTTTATATTTTTACCGTTTTTCACACCATCTAACATATCAGACTCTCATGTGGAATTCATTCAAACTGAAATCTATTGACGTTTCTTTTTCAAGTGTAAATCATGAGTGTGACTTTTCCAGATTGAACTCAATCACAAACGATTTAGGCGAAAAGCTAGCTCGCTCACCCTTAGCTGGCAAGTACGGATAGGAGAGTCAATGGTTAGACAAACCATTGACTCTCCTATCCTCGAAAAAACACTATTCAATCAATTTTGAAAGAAACTTGTATCCATACAATAAAAAATAAGCAATTAAGCAGCAGTTGAAGCAATATTTTTCATGATAATTATCACATAACTCATAGTAGATGGAAATGAATTTTAAATCCTGAATTTTATTCTATTGAATGCACTGAAGACTTTCTTATACAAATAATGACAACAGTAACAACTATAAATGCGAAAATTCCATGAATACCAATCCAATAAATCTTACCACTGCCGGAAATTGAACCCTGGCCCTTCTGTTTCGCGGAGAATGCTCTTACCAACCTAGCTATAAACCTTGTTGGTTATGTTACAGTGTATCCCCTGAATAATGGCATTTATTTAATATTAGAGCCAACAGGCTGATATATTAATGGTGAAAGCATCTAAGGATATTACAATTGTTGAATCAAGGTAGATGGAAATAAAAATTGTAAAATTTTCCATCAGATTAATGTGGAAAATGTTTTCATGGATATTGCATCCACTTCGATTCAACAATTATTGTTAACAATAATTGTATTCAATTTCAATATCCTCAGTTTTTTCCACCATAAATGCAGCCTTATAATGTTTTTGAAACAAGCATGAGCCTCCCCAGACATAGTTTAGTCGAAGTGTAGGTGTCCTGGGTCAGGAGTCAAATCAAATCAAATCAATTTATTGAGCCATAAAAACAATACTCGAATAGGCCAAGTCAATAAGTATAAAGTGAATTATAATGTACAATCACTAATAAATATAATATTTAGTCAGGAGTAAATGGTACATTGAAATCCTATTAGAATGACTATTGGCCGGTTGCACAAAAGCCAATTAAATTTAATCCCCGTAGAATGACGTCATTCTACGGAGATTAAACTTGATGGAGAAAATATACTTGCACAAAGCACAATTACAAGTGATAACGCCGATTGGGCAGACCGGCGTAAGAGATACCACCGGTCACTGAGAATTGAATTTCACGAACTCCAGTTAGTTACATTTTATAGGTTGTGTTTATTGTACCAGAGCACGGAACTGCAAATTAGGTCATAGGTGTTGAAACCTTTCAAAATGAATAAAATCTATTAAGAATATAATAATATTTTACAAGAAGATTCAAATAATTCACAATAAAATGTTCTAATTCATTTTTTTCTCAACTTCAGAATCAGCGTTTGATAAAATTACAGTGTAGTCAGATTATGCCCGTTCGGTTGACAAAAAATAACAAATGGATCTTTGTGCAACAGAAATAAACGTTACACTTACGACGATTAGTTAACTGACGTCAAAATACTTATTTAATTGGCTTTCGTGCAACCGGCCGTAAGCCTATTAGAATGTTCCAAACAGAGAATTTCCAACCATTTTTCCAAACGTTTTACAGTGAAAGAGATGATAACAATAACAACAGTAATGAAAACCGTAGGTAGATATTGAAAGGTCCAAATGAGTCATGCAGTATGAATGAAAAGCAATATGGGAAAACTGAGAGAAATGGACCCAGAAACACACAAGCACTACCACAATATTGGGAAAGCATACAAGTTACTCTATGGGGAAATCGGCTAGAAGTCGAGATCCAACGAGCAACCTACAACCGGCAAGTCATCAGAGTAAAACACTTCCTCCACGTATAATTCCAGGTATCGTTTTTCCATGCGAAGAAAAATGAAAAGATAAACAAAACAGGTCATAAAGACGAAAGAGACGTGCGTGAGAGAGATTAAAAGGTAAATAAAAAGATGGAGCGAGAAGTCACGGTAAGATGAACCGTCGAAAAGGGAATCGACCCCAGGAGACCGTGCAGTTGCAAACGACGTGCCATTCTCCTATTCCGGCAGCATTGCGTCTTTTTCTTTACTTGTCCAGGAATGATGAAGATGGAATGTTTTGGGTTTACGGTTAACAGTGCGAATGAAAAACTCATGAAAAATAGCAGGGTAAATGAATCAAACCTACCATTCAGCGGTACTACATTGTTTTTTTTTTGAGGATGAAGCCCACATAAGTCTGAAATCTGTGCGTGGGTAATGAGTAGGATGATGATGATGATGATTGATGAGCTGGACCTACAGTTTTAGGTGGGTTCCCAACCAATGGGAAGTGATTTTACTTATCAGTGGAGAGAGTATTTTTTGCTGGCCAATCCAATCGGTCACCCTTACAAAGATGATCCAGGAGTTTCGTAGCTTATCTCTGATTGAACAGATACCTGCTACGGCACTCGGCTATTACTTCTCACAAAGTGATCATTGTTCAGATTATTCTAACAGACTAATCTTGAAATTTGAGAAATTAGAAGAAATTGTAATAATAATAATAATAATAATAACAACTGATATAATTAATAATAATGATTATCATTATTACTATTTTTTTATTATCAAATCAAATTCAGGTTTATTTCAAACAAAAAATAATATGTACAACAAACTTTTAGTGTAAAATTAAAAAAGGGACCACTAACATAAAAATAATTTCAAACTACTGCCACTAAAAGATAAAAAAACAATACGAAATAATTAATTCCTACATAGGCATTACTGCCTGTTTGCGGGAATGAGCCCACAGGAACGTTATTATCCCATATAATAAACAGTTACTTGCTGTTATCTGTCTATAAAACTCTAACGCTGAAGAAATAGGGGCTGGAAGAAGGAGAAGGAGAAGAAGAAGCAGAAAAAGAAAGGGACAGAAAAGAAAAAAAAGAGGAGAAAGTGGAGGAGGAGGAGGAGGAGGAGTAGGAGGAGGAGGAGTAGGAGGAAGAGGAGGAGGTGGAGGAGCATGAGGAAGACGTCAAGAATGAGAAGAAAAATGTAAAAAGAGACTATTAAATCAAATTTGTAGGTAGGTTCTAGAAATTCTAGAAATCCAGATAAATTCAACATCTTATGTTCAAGTTACTCCATCTTTTCCGCCCCGTAAGTAATGTAAATCTGAATCATATTAATGGTGAAAATAATTCAATGACATTCATTAACAAACAATGTAGATGGAAAAGAATTTATAATTCGCAATTTAACAGAATTAAATGAACAATTCGATATTCATTTCCATCTGAACCTGAATCTTTCGGAATCCACCAAAATTTGTAGGTTTACCATATTTTCCATGCCATGGTTCAAACGGCGAGATATAAGCATATAACTACCATAAAAGTAATACAAGACTATTTATTTATTGGAACATTTTTTAAAAATTTAATATATTTTTATGGTCGGTTGCACGAAAGCCAATTAAATAAGGAATTTAATGTCAGTTAACCAACCGTCGTAAGTGTAACGGGTTTATTTCTGTTGCACAAAGATCCATTAGTTAATTTTCGTTAACCGAACGGGCACAATCTGGCTACATTGTAATTTGACCAACAGCTGATTCTGAAGTTGAGAAAAAACATGAATTAGAATCATTTCATTGTGATTTATTTGAATCATTATTCAACTATCTCGATATTATTATATTCTTAATGAATTTTATTAATATTGAAAGGTTTTCAACACCTCCTTTCGTGTTCTGGTACTATAAACATAACCTATAAAATGGGCATTACTGAGATTTAATCATCGGTGATTAGGCGGTTAAATATATTTTACGCCGGTTAACCTAATTTGCGTTATTGCTTGTAATTGTCCTTTGTGCAACTAAATTCTCTCAATTAAGTTCAAATTCCTTAGAATTTCTACGGGGATTAAATTTAATTGGCTTTCGTGCAACCGGCCGTTAATGTTTTTCAAAGCTATATAGCCTGTTTATCATATATGTAGAGAACTTTTGCCTATCCAAGGATTTCATACTTTATAGGCACTTATAAGGTTAGTACATCCAAAATGATCACGTCAATCTGTAACATAGTGGTGCTAAGTGAATCAGCAATGTTCCACAAGTTACCTGCTTCATTCGATACATTCACAGACATTAGGATAGAAGGCCTGAATGCGGCCGTATTGATACATCACTCGCCAACCGTAAAGTAAGGTGAGTGTGCAGCTGTGCAATGCAGAGCAATAGACTTCCAGGAAACCATCACAGTCATGCTCTACTGCCAATCCCACAATCCACTCCACACTGAGTGAGGCTGAATGCCCGCAACAACTTCTTCACAAACCGCTAATTTAACTGTAAATACCGTCTAGTTTATTGTCAACAGCAGAACGGCAAACTTGATTTAATTAACTTTGTAGCATCAATGTTGATACTATCGAACCTTCCCATAATTGAAATTGATTGAAATGTTGTCAATTCCACTACATTGACTATAGAAGTATAGGACCAATAAGCTTCATGTAGCTAAAACTGATTAGAATAAAATAAACATTTTATAAAATAATAACTTTCTTAGCCTCTTCTGATTTTCAATTTCTAGTAAGAGCCTGTCAGCTAAAAAGAGAGACTTGACTGAAACATTAATTTATTTTAAGTACCTTTTCGAATTCATTCAAGATTTTTCTCAGAATTCGCTCGGAAAAGAGAAAATTTATCATTTTTCCATCTTACAACGTTGACGTTGGAGAGCTGGAATTAACAGTTTACAGTCTGCGTAGGATCTGTGTCTGTTAAGGATCTGTGTAGCTAAATCTTTTTCATTTCCCTCTCTCAACACATAACAAATTCATATTTTTTTCTTCAATAATGTAGGTTCAATGAAAGAGGAAATAGATCGCCCTGATCATGCTTCAACTTCGCCCACAACACTTTTGTTATGTAAAATGCAAAAATAAAAGCAATATTTACAATAAGGCAGTATCTATTTATCAATTTTTCCCTTTCCCGAAAATTGTTGCACGCATTTTAATTTATTTTTTCATTCTTTGGTCCCTCTACATTTTGTATCTCTATTCGCTAACCTGACAACAATTTTTTCTCTACATTTATACAGTAATACATTATACAGTAATGTATTATACAGTAGTACAGTAAGTACTGTAGTTCGTATGATGCTGATGATGAGGATGATAAAATTAATATTTGTATAATTAACATAGCTGGGAAGTGATAACACAGGTATCAGGTAACAGGTATCTGTTCAATCAGATAGAGATAAGCTGCGTTCTCCTGGGCCCTCTTTGTAAGGTTGACCGACTAGATTGGCCAGCAAAAAGACACTGTTCTCTGCTGTAAAATCACTTCACCTCTTCTTCTGCCGTTCGGAACCCACCTAAAACTGTGGGTTCAGCTAATCAATCACCGTCATCCTACTTATTACCCACGCACAGGTCTCAGGCCTATGTAGGCTTCATCCTCCATAAAAATAAATAAAATAAAAACATATAAAACTACAGATCTATTACCTAACTGGTGGTATCATTTGTTTTAATCTATTGTTTCTAATATATTATTGCTCATATGTAGAATGAATAATAAGACGAAATTGTCACAACCACATTTATTAAACAGTATTGAGAAACTAGTTTCGGTTGTTATTATCAATCTCAATCAAACTAAAACCAAAGTACAGAGAAGCTTATAATATATACTAAACATGGAATGATACTATTGGCTAAGCGAGAAAGAGGCTGACCTTCATCGAAGGTTGTAATTTGCTGACAAGTCACGCCCCCTGGTGAGAGGAGTAACAAGCAAAAATACGAGTCAAATCAATAACTAAAATCTATGAACATCTAGAAAGCAACAAAGAAGAAAAATACGTAATAAGGTTAGAATTGAATCAAATTGAAACTAAAAAATTAGAAAGAACAAAACACTGTTAGATTTTGTCAATTCAACATCTAACAGTATTTTATTCTTTTATTATGGAGTTCCACAAAATCAACCGCAATTCTACAAATAAGTTAAAAAACTAGAAGTTCACTGAAATGCAGTCAAGTTCAACCGAGAAATACACGAAAGAACCGTTTTTTAAATGTAGGCTGGAATTATGATGAAACCAAGTTAGTTGTATTAAATTGGTTAGAATAAATTTGGTCATTTAAACTAGTATTGAAATCGTTTTTTACCAACCTAGTTATCTCCAAAGCTTCTAGAATGTTCAATTGTCTGCCTCTGCCAAACAAGTGCAGAAATTCAACATTTTCTTCAGCCTTAAACTTGTGCCCATTATTAATGAGATGCTCTGCAAAATTTGAATCTCCTTTGTGGGGTTTCCAATCCCTGATATGTTCATTATATATGTAAAAAAAGACACGTATGTAGCCTTTTTTATACGGTGGAATAGCTATCAATTATTTATTATGTGATATAGAGAGCAGTCATCTATTTGTTCATTTGAAGACACTGAAGATATTTAAATTCGATATGGCGTCAATTTCTTGTCTGGCTCAAATTTCAAGAATTTTTCCTCATGAATGTCAAATACCATTACTGCTTGGTGTGAAACGGGCTGGCGCTGCAGGTTACTCAGCAAGAAATCGATAAGCATTGACCTTACTTGGCACAAATTACAGTGCTTGCATTTGGGTAGGGGTGGATATTTTTAGCTGCTTTCTATTGTAAAGAAGCCGCCGTTTGCTTTCTATTGTAAAGAAGCCAACGTTCCTAGCCACACTCATCGATTTTACATTATTTCCCCGTTGATTAGTCTGTAGACCATAGTTGGCTAGACTCTATTTTTTAATATTCATAAGTGCTTTTTCGGAATCTTTTTTCAAGAAAGAAAATCAAAATAGCCTTTTGCGAAGAAGCCGAATAGGAAAGCTCTTGCAATTTATTCAAGCTTTCCACCAACATCAACGTTAAAAAATGGAAATACTTATAAATGTCCTTTTTCTAAGCAAAATCCGAGAAAATCTTGATTAAATTCGAAAAAGCACTTCAACAAATGTATGCTTAATTTTAAATCCTCCATTTTGAGCTGACAGCCTAGAAATTCGAAGAAGTAGAAGAGGATGAGAAAATATAATATTCCCAATGTATTCAGCACTTGTGTAGATTAGATTTTGAAACAGAAATGCTAGTCAGAATTTTGTGTAGTTCTGTACTTTGTGGACTTTGGGACTGAGTAAGTATTTTGCTTCGATCTTTTTTACATAGTCACATACTTAGTAATCACATTTCTTCTACACCAAGTATTGTAGCTAACACTGACATTTTATCACATCGACATCAGAATATCAATACAGTAGAATCTCGATTATCCGAGGTAATTGGGACCAAGACCACCTCGGATATGAAAAAACTCGATAATACGGAGGTTAAGTGCTACTACTAGGAAAAGTCAAATAAAAATAAAAAGGAGACAAAACTTAATTTTTATAACAAGTTTAAAAAGTAAAATAATTATTTACACACCTTATTTTAACTGAGACCATGTTATTACATGACATGATCATAAAAAAGTATAAAACGCATCTTCCCACCGTATTATTCTTGAAATACAAAGAGCTTTATTTAAATTTTTTCTCTCATCACTAGCTCGGATAGCCTGGAGGCTCGGTTGACCGAGATTTGGATAATCGAGATTCAACTGTATTTGAATCAATTCTCGAAATTTTTCATTAAACAAAAAATTCATGAATGTGAATTGAAGAATGGAATGCGATATTAAAAGGACATCAATGATTCAATGGAAAAATCATATGCAATATTTAAAATGCTGTTTCAAATACAAAGACTTGAAAATTCTTGAGAAAAAAAGACTGGAGAATCTGAACACTTGAAATTCAAGAGAAGAACCTCCACCTAAAACTGGCTGCTACTGTAACTCTACTTTGAAAGCACACTCATTCCCCAATGCATTATTTCATTCCTTTTCTATTAAGATTGGAAGCAAAGTAATATATTAACTTTTCATGTGAAATTTAACGACTTGCAGTTAAATATTTGTTAAGAATAAGTATAACTCACTTAATCTGGCCGAGCGCTTTCGAAGATGGCCTCTGAAGATGGATCTCATAGATTCGAAAGCGCTCGGCCAGATTAAGTGAGTTATACTTATTCTTAACAAATATTTGACTGCAAGTCGTTAAATTTCACATGAAAAGTTAATATTAACAACGCAGTTCGTCATGGAACAAGAAATCCAGGAACAAAGTAATATTTTATATAGCACCGTTAATAAGTCTTTGTAGATGAACAGTTTATATGTCTTCGACATTATGTTATATGTTATATATGATTGTCATTTCTCACTTTATTTTATTTTCTACATTATGCTATTTGTGACAGTATGTTATTATGCTCATCAAGCTTCTAGCAAACATTCAGAAAAAACACAAAGGTAACAAAAAATATGGGAAAAACTTACTTGAACGGACTGATACAGTATGTTGGGGAAATAGAGCTTGAAAATTTAAACGAGCATGCCTCCTCCGATGTTCAAAAAAATGTCAAGTATCTTATCATAAACGAGGTACTTGAACTGTGAAAGAGATTCACATATGCTGCCAATCCGCCCTTAACGGAAAAGAATCAGTGGCAAGAGTTATGAGGGTTCTCCCCTTTGAAAACAGTGTTCAGCGGAAAGATCCCACTTCAGATTATCAGCTGCACTGAATGAGTATGTAGAGAAATGAATGATGCAAAAAGGGCTGTGCGCATGCAAAGGAAAGATGAAGATTTTCGATAATGCCGATATATTGGTTTCGAAGGTCTTTTCCAGCCACATTTTTCCTCTAAAATTTTGGAAGGCCTATGGTGAACATCCTGTATTTAGAAAACTCAGAAATGAAGCACGTGTACTGGATCAAATGCTCATTGATATAAGTTATATCATGAGTTCCTGTAGGAGTCAGCACCTTTATAGGCTGCTTTCCTAGAATTCCTGGATCATCAATTCAACGCAGGTTTCCCACGACCGGACAGCCTCTCGTCAGTCCAGCTAACACCATCGTAGCGTAAGGTACTCACCTCCTCAAATTTTTGAGTTTAATTATTCAAATGTATATTGAATTCTTTTATTAATTTCAAGTTTGTAAAAATAAAGATTGCTTTTTAAAAAAGCAATCACGCGGACTTGAAATATAACTGGCGCAGTCGGTAGGACGGTCGCGATTTATTAGTGAAAATAATCAATCGTCAGTTTTAACTGTTTACGGCCGTTCAAAAAAAGTAACCTCGCGTTCGCGACTTCTAAAAACAAAAATCAGTGGTGAATTTACTCAAACTGTGCATCGCCAAAATTGCGAAGTGCAGTGAAAGTTATCATCAACTTGGATATCAAACTTCGATATCATCATCTTCGAGCTACGCATCATTAAACTCACTGAAAGGACATCAGGAGAGATGAGCATAGTATTCGTATTAGTGTAAGTTTTTAAGATATTTGTAATTGTTATATTTTTAATTATTTAATTACTGTAAAATGGCTACTCATCAGCCTCCAGCAGCTTCAGCTACCCCAGCTATTGCTACCCCTGTTTTAAAAAAGGAATTCCTGGATATGATACCAGAATTCTCTGGAGAGCCATTATTGCTTAATAGATTTGTATCAATTTGCGACAAGATAGTTGCTAAATTCTATGTGCAATCAAACCCCGATGATTTTCAAAATGAATATTTATTTTCTACTATTGTATCTAGACTCAAAGGTAGAGCTTTAGAACTTGTAACAAGTGGAAACACTTATTCTTGGCCTGAAGTGAGAAGAGTACTTCTCGACGGCTATCTTGACAAACGAGATTGTTTCACATTGAATATTGAAATGACAGAAATGAAACAAGAAAGTAGTGAAAGCCCTTTTCATTTTCATGAACGCATTCAGAAAATACTTAACTTACAACTCGCATTTTTCCTTACAAAAATGGCAGCAAATTCAGCTATTCTATGCGAATATGCAAGAAATCTAGCCCTTAGAGTATTTTTAAGAGGTCTTAATGAACCTATAGGGTCACTGATGAGAACAAGAAACCCTTCAAGTCTAAGTGAAGCAGTAAACATGCTAATGAACGAAATGCAGTACAAGAATAGAAATAGTATTAACAATTTCAATAAGAGACCAATCCTTCAACCAATGCAAAACTTTTTTCAACAAAAACCAATGCAAAATTTCTCGCAAAACAAACCTGTTCCGCATTTCCAAAATCAATTTCAAAAACCTATGACACAACAAAATAATCAACAATTTCGCAATTTCAATCCAATGAACCAACCAAGACCTATGTTCTATAATAGACAACCATTTGTAGGTCAAAGTCAACAACAAAGACCACAGACAAACTCTCAACCTACCCCTATGAGTATTTCAACAAGAAATAGTGAACATGAACCACCCAAAAAGAATCCTAGACTCAATCAATTGACAACAGGACTTGCTACAAACTGTGACGAATTGACTAATACTAACGAAAACGAAATTTTGACTGACAATTTCCCAAATGATTTCGACAATCTAGAATTGACCGAAAATTTCACAAGCAATTTCGAAGATTTGGAGTTGAACAATGAGTTCAATACTCAAATGACTTTTGAACAATCAGCATCGAATCATTTTTTAGAGGAAACAAGCCTCGGAACAAATTTTCAATAATGAATTTACAGATTGATAGAAACGAACTTCCGTACTTCTTTGACCCTCAAACAAATTTTAGAGTACTGATTGACACTGGAAGTACCAGGTCATTTGTAAAAAAAACAATTGGACTAGAATTTTTTAAAGAATCACTGAAACAAAACCCATTTGAAGTTACTACTGCTCATGGTACATCAAAAGAAAAATTCAGTACTAAGGTACCATTATTAGGAAATAAGAAATTTGAATTTTTTGTGTTTGATTTTCACAACGACTTCGATCTTTTATTAGGACTTGACACTATGAAACAATTGAATATAAGATTGGATTTCATCAACAATAGACTTTATTACAGGAATAAGCATGTGCCCATATTATTTTTCAATACTACGTCGCAACAAGTTCATTCTCCTGTCAATAAACCCAGTCGCACCTGGACGTATCTGATAGAAGCACGCAGTCAGAAAACAATAGCTATTCCAATAGAAAACATGTCTTACGGTGAATGCTTACTGGACTATCAAAACCTTTCTGGATTAGAAATCCCACAGTCCATACTGAAAGTGGAAAATAACAAAGCAATCTGTCAAATTACGAATTCATTCACAGAAGATAAAAAACTGACTATCACACGTCCATTTAGAGTTGAAAATTTGGAAAACTATGATTTTGCTCCAATAGAATCAAAAGATAATGCTTCATCAAAAAATAATAATTTGAACAATTTTGAAATTAATCAATCCAAATTAGACCTGTCAACAATACGAACCGAACATATGAATTCTGAAGAAAAAGATGCTATACTAAATTTGATAAACGAGTATGCTGATATTTTTCATATAGAAGGAAACAAATTAACGTTCACAAATCAAGTAAAACATAT
Source organism: Conomelus anceps (assembly GCA_948455865.1). Lineage (NCBI taxonomy): Eukaryota > Metazoa > Arthropoda > Insecta > Hemiptera > Delphacidae > Conomelus > Conomelus anceps. Next base: position 10,482,377 of record OX418225.1, read on the forward strand.
AATCAGAACAACTGACGAAATTCCCGTCTATTCAAAAAATTACCGCTACCCTGTTGTTTATAAGGAGGAAGTCGACAGACAAATCCAAGAAATGCTAAATCAGAATATCATTAGACCAAGCCATTCAGCATGGAACTCACCAATTTGGATAGTACCAAAAAAACGTGATGCCTCTGGCAAAGCCAAGTTCAGAATCGTAATAGATTTTAGAGGGGTGAATTCAAAAACGATTGATGACAGATTTCCATTGCCAAATATTTCCGAAATATTAGATAAATTAGGAAGATGCCAATATTTTACTACACTTGATTTAGCAAGCGGCTTCCATCAAATTCAAATGCATCCTAACAGTATTGAGAAAACAGCTTTTTCGACTGACACTGGTCACTATGAATTTCTAAGAATGCCTTTCGGGCTCAAAAATAGTCCACCCACGTTTCAAAGACTTTTGAATAACGTTTTGAGAGGTATTCAGAACGAAAAATGTCTTGTCTATCTAGATGATATAATAATCTATTCCACCAGTCTCCAAGAACATCTTCAAAGACTAAGGGAAGTATTTGATAGATTACGAAATGCCAACTTTAAAATTCAGCCAGATAAAACAGAGTTTCTAAGAAAAGAAGTAGCATATTTAGGACATATAGTCACACCAGAAGGAGTTAAACCGAATCCAGAAAAGATTAGAGCAATACAAAAATTTCCAATTCCAAAGACTAGCAAAGAAATCAAAGGTTTTCTCGGATTATTAGGTTATTACAGAAGATTTATTAAAATTTTTGCAGATATAACTAAACCACTCACAAAACGTCTGAAAAAAGGAGTAAAGATTAACATTGATGACAAAGATTATGCGAAATGTTTCGAATATTGCAAAAATATTTTATGTAATGATCCAATTCTACAATATCCCGATTTTTCATCCGAATTTCTGTTAACAACTGACGCATCGAATATTGCAGTGGGAGCTATACTTAGTCAAATAAATAACGGTGCAGATTTGCCAATAGCGTATGCAAGTAGAACTCTTAATGAAAGTGAAACCAAATATTCGGCAATAGAAAAAGAATTGTTAGCGATAGTTTGGGCAACAAAATATTTCCGCCCGTACTTGTATGGCCAAAAATTCAAAATTTATACCGATCACAAACCCTTACAGTGGTTGTTCTCAATAAAAGAGCCAAACTCCAAACTTCTCCGTTGGAGATTGAAACTTGAGGAGTATGATTACGAAATTTGCTACAAGAAAGGTAAAACTAACCAAAATGCCGATGCCCTATCTAGAATCCAATTGAATGTTAATGATACTAATCCAAGTATTCCACGTCAGAATACAGGTGAAGAAGTAGATCGAATAATAGAAGAAGCTATTGAATTACATTTTTCTGAACTTGATAATCAGTCTATGATAGGAAATGTAGATGCCAATGAAATACGTGACAATGACCCTGACCGTGAAAATGAACAAGCTGAACGTGATTCTGACAATGATCAAACTATGCACTCTAACTATGATGGAAATGAAATGGTTGGAATTCAAACTCTTGACGAACCAGTGAATTTTGGCAAGAATCAAATTTTTCTAAATTTAGTGAAATACAAACCACGAAAAGTAAAAATACAAAAATTATTTGAAAATAAACAACGATTCCATGTAGAAATTTCTGAGAACAATTTTGAGAAAGACGTTGTAGAATTTGTAAAAGAATATTTAGTTCCGAATGTTAAATATTGTCTATTTTTTGAGAGTGATTTCTATGAGAAATTTACTGTTGTAATTGCAACTTACTTCAAAAATACACAACTCAACTTAGTTCGTTGTACGAAAAGATTAATTGATGTTACAGACGAAGAAGAAATAAAAGAGATAATTGATAACTATCATGTAGGAAAAAATAATCACCGTGGAATTCAAGAAACGTATGAGCAAATTAGAAGAAAATACTATTGGCCAAATATTCGAAATCGTATTCAGAATGTTATCAATAAATGTGACATATGCTTAAAAACAAAATATGAAAGAGTTCCATTGAACCTGGAAATGAATCTCACACCCACTGCTTCAAAACCACTTCAAACTATTCATATTGATAGCATTACTTTCGACAGACGAAAATTCTTGACAATAATAGACAGTTTTTCACGTTATGCACAAGCATACCCACTTGCTGGCGCACAAGGGGTTGAAATAGTAGATAAACTATTGGATTTCTTCAGTCATCACGGCGTTCCGGAAACTATAGTTTCGGATAACGGCACTGAATTCAATAATAATGTTGTGAAAGAATTGATGGCATTACACAAGATCAAAATTCATTTTATTAGCACACAACACCCTCCTTCGAACGGTATGTGTGAAAGACTCCACTCAACCCTGGTCGAACACATCAGACTTCTCAACAATCAAGATCAATTCAAAGAAGACTCCATCGATAAAAAAATAAAACATTCAATTTTAGCGTATAACAATAGTATTCACTCTGTTACTAAATTGACACCATTTGAGATTTTAAACGGACACATAAACGCAAACGCTCTACTTGACATTGACATTAGTAAACAGATGATGAGTGATTATATCAATCAACACAAGGAAAAAACCAAAAAACTCTACGAACACATTCGAGAAATGAATCAAACAACCAAAGAAAAGGTAATTGATAAAGTGAATGAGAATAGAGAAACGTTGCCTGAAGTTCCTCCAGAAATCTACATAAAAAACATGCAAAAACAGAGTAAAACCAAGAATAAATATAATAAAGAAAAAGTGGAATCTGTAAACAGACAGTTGAAAACAGCGAAAATTGTACCCAGACACCATAATACCAAAACCAAAATACACCTATCAAAAATGAAAAGACCTAGAAAAATTGCTAAAACTAATGAGATTGAAAAACCTCAAACAGTGACTCAACCGACTCTTAACAATGACAATCCTGTTCCAGGTCCTTCCTCATCCTGTATGGAGCAACCCCAGGAGCAACAGTGGAAATCAAAAATGTAACTGTAAATTTAGGAATTGTTCCAATACATCTTGGAAAAGCTAAGTTAGAATATAGTTCTCATGTTTTTGTACATAATTATGATTTAAAATTGATGTATTTGCAACTTGAAAATTTGAACAACTATTATGAAAATGTTACCCATTATTTTTGGAAGAATATTAGTTTAAGTGCAAAAACCGACTTTGTAACAGACAATAGTAGTAAGCTAAGAGAAGCAATTAATTATCTGAAATTTATCAACCACACAAAAACTGTTATTGAAGAGAAACTCGAAATAATTCTTGTTAACAATGAAAATGTCAAACGCAATAAAAGAGGTCTAATCAATGGCCTTGGATCTGTTCTAAAATTTGTCACTGGTAATTTAGATGCTTATGATGAACAAAAATATGATAAGTTGATTTTTGAATTATATAAAAACCAAGATAATTTAGCTGATCAAGTTGCTAATCATTATTCAGTTAGTCAAAATATTATTGTAGAATTTAATAGAACTATTAAACTAGTAAATGAGAACTTTGAAGAAATGAAAGAAAAATTTATGTTAGTTATGAACAATTTTAATGATTTTGTAGAATTAGAAAAAATTAAGGATATTTTGAATCAATTATTCATTGCCTATAATATGATGTTAAACATAGTTCAAGACATCGAAAATTCAATTGCATTTTGTAAAGTAGGCGTCCTTCATCCTAGTATCATGTCTACTAAATAACTGTTCAATGAACTTTTGAAAGTGTCGAAATTTTATAATAATAAGCTTCCATTAGATATTAAGTATGATAAGATGTTAGAAATAGAAAAATTAATCAACGTAGATTGTAAGCTAATTAATAATGAAATCATTTATTTTCTCGAATTTCCAATTGTGGAAGAAGTAATTTTCGATTTTTATGAACTGTTATCAGTACCAAGTAATTTAGAATCTGGATTTGTAACCATATTCCCACGTAATAAGTACATATTGAAATCTTTTGACAGTTTGTCAAATTCAAAATTTGAAGGATTAGATAGAAAATGTAAATTGATAGGAGATAACGAATATCTATGCTCATCCGAAGACATCTCCCATCAACAACTCTCATGCGAAGCGGCGATCATCTCAACCGGCACAACGGACAACTGTAAATACACCGCTGTCCAAATTGAAGAGAACCTCCTAAAATGGATTCCCGAAATGCAGCAATATCTGGCAGTTCTACCAAAGAAAGAGACTTTCAACATCGAAAGTAAAACCGAAACCGCTGTTAAAATACTTCAAGGAATCTTTTTTATCAACACAGCTGAAGGAAGAGTTTACTATCAAGGAAAACCTCTTTTCCATTCATCTCAACTTAGAGGACACCCGAAATTTCTAGAAGACATCAAATTAGAACTTCAAGACCACCAACTTCCAGACTTCCAAATTAATATTAAAAATTTGGACTTTGAAAAATTCAACTACAATCAAGTGTCACCAGTGATTCGAAATTCATACTTCACCACTGACGTCAACATCTTCACATCAATATTGTACATTGTGATTGTATTGGGTGTTATCCTTGCTGTGTACAAAAGACTTTCCAAAAGAGATCCTTCTTCCAGAACTTCGCAGCCAACCCCCGAAGTTCTCTTTAGGGATGGAGGAGTTATATCATGAGTTCCTGTAGGAGTCAGCACCTTTATAGGCTGCTTTCCTAGAATTCCTGGATCATCAATTCAACGCAGGTTTCCCACGACCGGACAGCCTCTCGTCAGTCCAGCTAACACCATCGTAGCGTAAGGTACTCACCTCCTCAAATTTTTGAGTTTAATTATTCAAATGTATATTGAATTCTTTTATTAATTTCAAGTTTGTAAAAATAAAGATTGCTTTTTAAAAAAGCAATCACGCGGACTTGAAATATAACTTATATATACTTCAATATGAGTGTATATACTACAATGTAAGTGAATAGGGAATCTACTGTGATGCATTAAAATTGTCACAAAATCGGGGAAAACTGTATTGCGTTAATGGGAAGAAACATAGTTGCAAGATGCTGATGCATCTTTTCACATAAGAATCTGTATAAGTATTTGCTTTAGCTCTTTAGCCCGATTTTGCCTGATATCACAAATCAAATTCAAGATAAGAGTTACTTATCTTGTAGTACCTTGTACCAATGATTTTTTTCTAAGGGTGAAGCTCACATAGGTCTGAGATCTGTACTTGGGTATAGTCTGATGATGATTGATGAGTTGGACTTACAGTGCGAGACTGAGCTCTGTGTCCCTCGGAGAAATGCACTACGTCACTATGTCATCGCAAAAGCAATGCAATTGTGCGTCTCTGTGCGTGCGTACGCGCTGCTCAGTATACTATTCTTCATCTCTCCTCTTCAGCCGTCAGGGACACGGAGCTTAGTCTCGCACAGTACCATTTTAGGTGGGTTTCGAACTGCCGGGAAGTGATTTTACAGCAGAGAACACAGTATTTTTTTCTAGCCAATCCAATCGGTCACCCGTACAAAGAGGGCCCAGGAAAGCGTTGCTTATCTATTCGGTTTGAACAGATACCTGCTACGGCTCACGGCTATGACTTCCCCTAAATGCTAATTATTTTTTTAACTCAATTACATTGGAGATGATAATTTTTTCGCAGGAGAAAAGGACTCTTAAAAAAATTATTAAGAAAATTGGTGTATTGCAACAGACAATATCATATTGTTTAAAAAACGTTTTATGGCTATGGCTATTAGATTGTAATGGCCTTATTTACGAAAGTTTTCCAAATTTATTAGTATGTTTATAATATAATTAGTGTCATGGCGATGTCCAATAAATTAGAAACCAAGTAAAATAGGCAAATTTGTTTCATTCCTTCCATCTCATTTTCTACTTGTTTCAAACAAAGATTAAAATTTGATTGGAATTACATGTCAACGTGTACTAGAGAACAATTTCTTCCAAGATAATTGATTATTAATATTGCATTGGTGCACGGCCAGTAAGCACACAAAAGTGATTAATATTTGCAAATCAGGGTTTTTTAAATATCTTTTTACTATCATGCCCTTCTGTTGAGGGTCATACCGAATCGCATCTAATGCTTAACAAATGTCTGGATAATGGGATGGAATGATGATACAAAAATTCCAGGCCTATTCGTAAATCAAACCAAAAAGATATGAGTCGATTACACTAACCTCTACACTGGTTGCTACCGTATCATAAAACCCCCAACCTTTAAAAATTATTCTCTAGTACACGTTGGTATGTAATTCCAATCAAATTTCAATCTTTTTGGAAACAAATAGAAGATAGAATAAAGATGAGATGGTTTGTAATACGAATAAGGAATTAGGTATGACAAAAATGAAATAAAACAACTCATGAACTTGACATTTGAATGAGTGGTTACTCTGATACTGCAGTAAATAAAGGAGAGAAAAAATGAATTAAAATTAGTGAGTGGAAACCACGAGTGAGCGGAGGAAGAAAAAAGAGATGATTTACTATGGAAGGGATGACAAAAAAGCAAAAGAGCGGAAAGCAAGATAAACTATACAAGAAAAAAGTAGAGCTTGGTGGAACCTCCATTTTAAAGACAAAGATATTTAGAGTTTGCAGACTTCATTTCACGAATCATTTCCCTTCTATTTATCAGCCGAGGGAAGGATATTGTTTCGCTTGTTCCTTCTCTTATTCTTCTCCTTCTTCCTCTGCTTTATCACTATTCCCTTCAAACACTCCCTTCATCACTCTTCCTTCCATCCGTTGTCGCTTTCCTTTGGGAGTGAGAAGTCGAATACGCCCTTGTAGGGCCATCCGTTCTGCTGATTTACTGCCTGGCAATAACTGGTGGAACAGTAAGCCGAGAAATACGCTCAATATCACGAGGGCCAGAAAGAGAAGGAAGATGCAAACGTCATTTTTCATTTGTTTTCTTCCAATTGAAAACTAGCAATAAAATATGACTTCCAAGGATATAAACCAGATAGTCGGTCCAATAATATTTTTGCTGATCTATGAAAACTTTCGGATGATCCGATTTGTGGGTTTCTATACTCTAATACACATAAAAAAGAGCATAGTAAGTGGTAATCTCAACTAAATTTTCGGCGTTTCCATAGTATTTGCAAAATTCCATAGTAATTGCATAGTATAAACAAAATTGAAAATATGTTTTTTGAGATTATTATGAAATATTGACGATATTTAAAAAATAGCATGACAATCCAACCTTTTTGATCCCATCCTTATCCTTACCAATTCCCTAACTTGACCTATCCTAGTACATGTAACCATAGTTGGTTAGGTCATTTCTCACTCCATATATTACTGTTATTTTGTTAATGTGTTGGAATTTTTATATTTTATTGTATTTTCTTAAATGTATATTGTCAGTTGTAATGACTTTGGTGAGAAATAAAGAATTGAATTGAAAAATTGATCGACGACATTTCCCTTTTTTATTACCGAATAACGGATAGATATATAGGTTATATAATATTAACTGTTTAGGTGAATTTAAAGACTTGCAGTCAATTTTAATTAAGAGTAAGTAATATTTTACTGACTCTAAGACGAACGTTTTCGTTATGGAACGTTTTCGAGTTATGGAAACTCATCTTCAAGGCCATTTCCACTCAGAGTTAATATAATAATGCATAATACTCTAAAAATGTTTTACCCCCCTTTATTGTACAAGACCGCAATCATTAGCATATGCATCATCAGAGGATTTTAAAAATCAGAAGATCGAAAGACCAAAAGTTATCCACAAAATACGTTTTTGGAAAAAGTCAATATTCCCCAGCTCCACCAACAAGTTTATAAAATAATTTAATTTATAAATGCTCAATTTATCAAATTTATCAAAGTTTATCGGAGACCATTTCACTCAGCTCGAAAAGCCCCCTACCAAACCAAAAAAAATAAATTCGAAAAAATCTCAATATGGAATATTTTTAAATTCTGAACGCCGGTCAAGTGTTGATGAGAAGGATATTCTTGAATATCCTCTTCCAAGAATGGACATTTGTATGTTCGAACCTCGCCGTTTCATGAAGATACATCACAATCATATTTTTGTTATCAAATTGCATCTTAATTCATATCGTTGAATAATTCTTTAGTTTAGATTTGTAAAATTCATTGAACAATAATTACATTACTTATATATTTTCAACTATCATAATCTAGAATCTAAGACTGTGCATTTTGTAATCTACATGAACAAAGTAAATAATCTAATCTAACGCACCCCCCCCCCCCCAATTGTGTTCATAGGATTTTTGTCGTGTATTGATCCCCCCCCCTTTCAAATAGTCTAATAATTAATTTAAAACTACCCGCACCCAAATCAGACACTTTAATGATATATGGCTAAATTGGGCACCCTAAAAGAAATAGGGACATATTTTGAAAAAATCTCAAACATAGATTGCTAGGCCTAGGAATCAGGAACATTCCATGTAAATCGATTTATAGAACGTTAAATATAAAATAGCGTTACAAACAGACACGAAATGCCGAACGGTCGAGTTAAAACGGAGACCACTACGTTCTGTCAATTACTTTACTAACTTTATGGCACTAATTACTAATATTAAGTAAAAACTATTTATTAATAACACTTCATGAGGTAATATATTTTATACTGAGTGGCTTCCATACAGAGAATTCCATTAAATGCGTATAATAAGCCAAATAACACATGTTATTGAAGAATAGGTTTCCGAATTGCCTCTTTGTACAAGTGGATATCGTTACTTACAGCTCCAACAAATCATCACACTACAGTATTGCACTACTTGATGGCCACCACCCTCTTTCAAACAAAGTTCTCTAATAACCAGAACAGTTAGTTCCCCGCGTCTACACCCCTCTTAGTTTGTTCCCCCATGAGCACAGTTCCACCCAAGAGGACATAAATCTTGTTAATCATCTGCTACGGCTGATCTCAGCCCATCTCAGAATCTACATCCGTGTTCAGCTAAAACTCCAGAGCAATTAAATAATTTGTCACAGTACATCTTGAACAGCATGCAGTTGATTAGGAATGGAAACTACTGGGTTGTGTCTATTTCAAATGGTAGGAAGCATGAAAGTGATGTATAAAACTAATAATGAGAAGTATAATAAAACTAAAACTATAAACTAATAAAATAAAGCTATAATGAGAAATCGAAGATGAAACATTGATTCTAATATTTCTAGTCAATTTCCTAAGGAAATTACGATTTTTTCTAATCATGCCCACATGAGTTTGAGACTTGTAATAATGGGCATGATAAGGAGTAGGTAATAAGGTGAACTAAGACACAGAATATGCCACGTTTAATCATAAGAATCGAACAAGTGATCACTGAGGCTACCCAAAAAATCAAGAAATTCAAAGTTTATTTTATGAAACAGGGGGGGAAAATCATGCAAATGATCGATAAAACCGTCATAAGTCATTAATAAAACAAAACGTTAATAGGCTAACGTTTAGCTACATTGGCTAACGTTGGCTACAATTGATTAATTGCAATTTATATAGTGTCTCATATGAGACAGTTGTTAATTTCCAATTAATATCATGAACTTAACAACTATTTGACTTCCAGAAATTGGGTTCGGAACCCACCTAAACTGTAGGTCCAACTCATCAATCACCATAATCAAATTCATTACTCACGCACAGGTCTCAGACCTATGTGGGCTTCATCCTCAAAAAAATAAGAAAGTACGAACTAGAGCTTTTTGCTCCCCTGACTTCACAAGACACAAAATGAGACTTTAACCTTTTCGAATGCAAATAGTACAACATGTGAATGAATCAATGATGCTTGAAAAAGCATCTGTCATTAATTTCCAAGTAAATTCAGTAAAACTTTTTTTACCTGAAGTGGTAAAAGAGGAGGAAGTTCAGTGCAACATCTTAGAAAATTCCTGTTTTTCTTGTTCCATGACGAACTGCGTTGTTAATATTAACTTTTCAAATGAATTCAACGACTTGCAGTCAAATTTTTATTAAGAATAAGTAAAATTTGACTGCAAGTCGTTGAATTCACTTAAAAAGTTAATCTTAGAAAATTATGAAATGATTTTTGAGTATGAATCAGAATTACTTCAGATATTGCAAAAAACACCTTTGGATAATTGGAGTAAATCAAATCAAATCGGTTTTTATTTTCCATGACAACACATTACAAGAATTAAACATACAATAACGTTACATCTTCTGCAAACAAATAATGATAAATAAAACTTACAGTTGAAATTAAATAATTAATCGGATTAATCCTAATAACCAAATCCAACTGAAATACATCATAGATACAGAAAATACAACACCATTTTTGAGAAACTTCATGAAAGCTCTCCACAAAGGCGAAGCCTGTGTGTGGAAGAGGGTCTTGACAATAATTGGTTAACGTTGGATTGTTCTCGTACCTGCATCAATCAAATTCTTGGGTAAACCACATATTAATATCGGAAAAGATTTAGAGTCAAACTTGGACCATCAATACACATTTACTTTATCTATACAATGAATGGATTATCTCTTCTATATTCGTTCTCCCACTCTCCTTTAACCAATCGTTAACAATTTTTTTATAAATATATTTGCATTTACCTTCAGTATTACGTAGATTTTCAGGCAGGTTTCTATACAGAGTGTGTGCTATATAATAAGTATTTGTAGTGGAATGAGTTTTGACTAGCCTTGGAACTTGGATTCCTATTGCTTCTGACGAACGACTTCGATAGCTGTGCTCTATTTTCTTGAACATATCTTTATGATTTTTGTACATGTATAACAATATATTTCTTACATAGATTTGTCTTATACTTAAAACATTAAATTCTTTAAAAATTTCATCAGAGGGAGTGTGTATACTTTTTCTTAATGCTGTTTTGATAATCGATTTCTGTGTAATTTCCAAGGGTTGTAGTAATGTTTTATAGGCTCCCCCATAAGCCAAAATTCCCACTTCGATAAGTGACTGAACATAAGCAAAATAAATATTTCTTAGCTCATTTAGTGATAGAATTTTGTTTAATTTGTAAAAAATATAAATAGCTTTGCGAATTTTACTTTTCAAGAATGCAATGTGGGCCGACCAATTCAGTTTCTCATCTATCATTACTCCTAAATATTTGTAATTAACTACTCTTTCAATCGATTCACAGTAATCAAAGAGCTAAGCAGCAAATATTGCAGTTAACGAGATTTTGCACTGGACACTAAACACAAAACTATAAAATAATACTCATAAAACTTCAGAAACCTTTCAGAGTTACTGACACACTTTCGAACCGATTTAGGGTTTTAATTCTTCTAGGGTAGAACCCTAATTAAAATTAAAAGAGTGCTCCTCCCCTGTCTTGTGAAGTCAGGGGGAAAAAAGCTGTGATTCGTACTCTTATTTTGTTTTAGGATGAGGCCACATAGTTCTGATACCTTTGCGTGAATAATGAATTGGATGATGGTAATTGATGAGTTGGACCTACAGTTTTAGGTGGGTTCCGAATCCATCTTCAGGAAGTTGAATAGTTGTTAAATTCCATGATATTAACTGGACATTAACAACTGTTTCATATGAGACACTATAATTTGTAATTATTGATGAGATGCAGATGGTTTAAACGTCAGCCAATTAACGTTTTGTTTTATTAATGACTTCTGACTAGTTTTATCGATCACTTGAATGCTTTTCCCCCATGTTTCATAAAATACACCGATATCATGCTGATAAATTGTACAACTTTTTAGAAATGCTACTGTACGTTGTAGGAAGATCATAGAAAATACCTGCTTATAGGAAGAGAAATTGAGGGAATGCGTACGAAAAGGAAGTTTAACGAGCAACTTTGATAAAGGAGATTACATTTTCTAGGGTACGTTGCAGCGTAAGGGACTTATGGGTAGAGCTATTGAGGACTTGATAAAAGCAACAAAATAAATAGAGTCCACCCTTAACATATCGAACAAACCCTTGAAGATGCAAAAGAAAATCCTACCATGAATAATAAAACACATGAGGAAAGCCTAGGTTGTGCACTTCACAAACAACCTTAAAAGACCACTGTTAGCCTCAAGGCAGAGGAAACCCAAACAGGAATAAAAAATCATGTGCATAACTTAAATATGCGACAGTGTACGATGAATAGCATACGAATAATGCTGAAACAAGTTTATAAAATAATGTAAAAAATATGGCAAAATCTGACCTAAATTAAAATTGACATGAGCAATTTTCTACTTGAAAATAAATAATGACAATACAGAAAACTTCTTGGATTTCTTGTTCCATGACGATCTTCGTTGTTAATATTAACTTTTTGTTGTAAATTTAACGACTTGCCGTCAGTTTTAAATTGTAAATATATAACGAATGTACTCACATTTTTTGTTGTAAATTTAACGACTTGCAGTCAGTTTTAAATTGTAAATATATAATAAATGTACTCACACTTTTTGTTGTAAATTCAACGACTTGCAGTCAGTTTTAAATTGTGAATATAATGAGTACATTTATTATATATTAATCATTTATTATATATGATAAATGAACTCACAATGAATACATTTATTATATATTCAAAAATTATAACTTACTGCAAGTCGTTAAATTTACAACAAAAAGTTAACAGAAAGTTTCATTCACATGCCTAAGTAAATCAAACCTCAGAGAAGCAATAAAAGAATAGAAAAAATTTCAATCCAAGTTTCAAAATAATAATTATAACGAGATGTTGGCTAAAGTAACTGATGTGAGAAAATTTTTGAGCAAGTCAATTTTTTTATAATATAAATAATATGAGTCTGAGACGTTTTGCATGGGTTGAGGTAAATTATGACACGTAATATGCCAGGCTAAACAAAGGTAATCGAACCCGTGACCGTGGGAGCAGCAGTCAGTCGGAATCTGAACCGAAGATACGAACCGATCAAATGATCAATAATTCAATCTAAGGTATTAAAAAAAGCATATTTTTCTGAAATTAGTAGAATTTTTTTTTGGAGGATGAAGCCCACATAGGTCTGATACCTGTGCGTGAGTAATGAGTTGGATGATGGTGATTGATGAGTTGGACCTAAAGTTTTAGGTGGGTTCCGAACCACCGGGAAGTGATTTTACAGCAGAGACAAGTGTCTTTTTGCTGACCAATCTAATCGGTCACCGTTATAAACAGGACCTACGAGAACGCAGCTTATCTCTGAAAAGATACCTGCTACGGCTCGCGGCTATCACTTCCCAGAAGTAATCTATAAGTATAATAACATTCGATACAAAAATCGATACATTTTTTTCAAAACTCGATGCATTTTTTTCAAAAATCGATACATTTTTTCAAAAATAATAAACCCGGTATATAGTCATATATAGTAAGTACCGTAATATATAAGCATATTTTTCTGCAATTAATAGTATTGTAATATATCATCTATTGTAATATAATCTAAGTATTGTAATCTATTGTATTCCGTAACTAGCAGCCATAATACATCAAAAAATTGAATTTGTCGAAATTTCTTCTTAGCAAAACATTCCCCTGGGTTATAATATTCAACTGGTACCATACTTCTTCTGTAATATATAATCTATTGTAATCTAATCTAAGAATTGTAATCTATTGTATTCCGTAAACAGATCCCTAATGGGTCAAAAAATTAAATTTGTCGAAATTTCTTCTTTGCAAAACATTCCCCTGATTTTATAAGATTCAACCGCTATCTAACGAACATTCACTCCGAAGACAAATTTCCATTTTATTAGCTGTCAAATTTACGAAATCTGTTACCAGATCTACAGCTGCACTCCAATAAATCTTCAATTACGAATGAAAGCCACGTTGCTAGTGACACATAAATAATAGGCCTAGACCAAAACTTACACTGTAAAGAGCCGTGTAACAAGTGCAGGCTACAGACCAATTTCATACGGCACGATAAAAATCCTGTTAATAGAATAGTGGATATCAGCTTTCTTGTTGTAACGCTCTAACGCTATTTTGAAACGGACTTAAATGCTTGGAAAAATGTCATAAACAATGTTACTGTAGCACGAACAATTGATAGCAACTGCCAGTTGAAAGGAAGTAGGATCCAGTTACCAATAAGTAACGCTTTCCTTCTATTGTCGAATTCTTTACAGGTTTAGAATCTCCAGTTTCAGTAACTGGTTTCGTAGTTAAAATTCCTCACCGTTTAATCGACGTGAAATAAATCATCAAGTGGTTGATTTTCCATTTGCACCGGAACAGGATGATTGACCGGTAAAATATTACTTTCATGGATGATAATCACTTCTCTTTGCTTCAGTTATTACTATGTAACAGCTAACGATAGAAAATCATTTCTAAAATATGAATCTAAAATTCTTTAACACGCGAATTCTACACTTAATTGTAATGTCATTGTATTTAATTTGTATAGTATCAGAAGAGTGGACTACGAATTGGCTTCCAGTATGATCAGTTAATTACAGAATTACGTAAAATTAAAATATCCATCAATACATTTTTTTTAATTATGTAGCATTTCAATGACGGTATTTCAGAGAAAGTTTCTTTGAGTGTATTTCAATTTTTTTCTTCCAATGAATCTGAGACTTGCGCGTGGGTAATGAGGTGAATGATGAGAAAAATCATTCTCTGAATGAGATTCGAACACGAAACTGTAGGAAACGAAGCCAGCCAGAGCTCCTTATCTTATCACAGACAAGCTCTACAACCAACTGCACTACCAGAGTAATACAAATAAAACAGTTATTATTCACGTTACTGAAGTAATCACAATAAAAGTTTAAGACGTGAGCTAATCATGATCAAAAAACCTCAAAATCCATAACTGTGTACTCACATTACGTGGGAAATAACTGATGTTACAGGTAGAAATTTCCAAGTAACATTTACATACCTGTGAACAGAGAAAAACAAAATCAGTTAATATAACTAAGAAATTCAATACCTTCTTAGGAATCCAAAATTGCAAAAAAAAAAATTTAAGATGCACCATTCTATGGGAGCAGGATCCAAAAATACTTACTATCAATAATTGAGACCTTTTTTCGAAAAATCAATACCATGGGGAAAGCTGATACATATGAGTTGAAGAGAGTTAAGAATGAAGAACATCATAAAACATAACTTATTACAATACAATTGGTTTTTTACAAATATCTTCATCAGACATTCTTAACTAATTATTAATTATAATCATTAATTAATTATACATTCTTTTTTTTCTTCTTTTTTCGTTTCACCCTCTTTGGGGTACGTTAAATCATCTTGACAGAAATCCATTTTCTTTCTGAAATGTTTTTTTCTGATCTTCGGACATCTCTGAAGCTTTTTTATTGTTATTATTAATTATACACTCTCAATTAATAATACGTAGCAATTAATTAACTTATTTTCTCTTCTCAAGTCATTAATAATGAATTTTCAACCGTGAAATGTTTCAATTACAACAATATTATCCCAAGCAGCATCACAATTTCACATTATTTATCAATGTACCATGATATGGCAACATGGCATCAATATTGCAACATCATAATACATAATAATGAGTAGCGATATGATGGTAATGAGGAACAAGGTAAACATCTCTTTATAATTCAATAAATAATGAATTTTCAACTATCAAGTGTTCTCATTTTAGCTTCAGTCTTGAAAATATAGAAATATTTAGAAAACAATGGAAATAGCTATTTGTGGAACTAGAGTGCAAAGCACCGTTTTTCTGCATCGAGAGAAACAGTTTCTCGAGTGCAGAAACAATACTTTGCGCTCGAATTACACATTAAGTGTTTCCTACAGTAATGTATGAAGTAATTCAAACAGAAAAAAACAGTGCATACATAACCTGAAAATTTCTTCACATAACCTATCTTCGAATCAAATCGATTTCATCAACAACTACAACAACTATTCACAGCTGAAGCAGAGTAGCCAACCTATTTTTGAATGCAGAATAGGGAACCTGCGTATTACATGCACACTATTTTGTGTTGTTAGGTTGCAAATTTGGAGTGCGGAAAAGTACTTTCCCGCACTGTAATTTACTTTCCCGCACTGGTGCAGGAATAGACTATTTTGCGTGCTAGTTAGTGCAAAAATAGGCACTTTTTCAGGTCACTGTAGGAAAAATATTTAGTTGATCAAGTTTTTTATAGTGTACAAGAGTTTCTTTCACATCAAAATTAAGACTCACCACAACTGATTGATATAGTTATTAAGGTAACTTCTATAAGGTAACTAGTGTATAAGATTGTATAATAATTGATCTGACTTATACCCAAAGTCTGGAGTCTCCAAGACGTGTTCTACAAAAAAAAAAAAAAACTAAGGAAGATATGTATGGGGAAATATTCTTGTTTTAAAAGGGGGCACTGATTACAAAATGATGAGACTGCTTTCTTCTTCCACTTCTCAACACATTCAGGAACTTAGTAGAATCAAGAATAGATTATCCCTCAAAATAAATCCCAAGCTGTTTGTATCATTCAATGAAACAGATGTGGTGATAACATTTTCACTCACTGATGCATCGTTTATTGATTTTCATAGAAACATCTCTAGAATTTCGAAATCCGTATGAATGAATTGGTAGTGCTCCAACTCAATAACTGTGTATCGAAAAGTAGGATCTATAGAAGTATCTATTTTTAAAACAAAGACTATTCCAAAAATGTGTGTGTTACGTTTCAAGCGAAGCAGTTTATTTAGAATTTTGACCACAAACACACTAATGATTATATTGGACAGAGTATACAAAATTTAGCAAAAACTTCCAGCATCGATGACTGGAGAGCATCCAGTCGTTTTATTGAT
Organism: Conomelus anceps; assembly: GCA_948455865.1. Lineage (NCBI taxonomy): Eukaryota > Metazoa > Arthropoda > Insecta > Hemiptera > Delphacidae > Conomelus > Conomelus anceps. The sequence goes on from OX418225.1 coordinate 10,499,179, forward strand.
GATAGAATTCAATTTATTGAATTATTTATTATAAAAAGGGGATTTTTCAAACATTGATACAGTTACACATCAACACAATTACATAAATAAAATTTGCATCCAATCTTTGAGCTAAATACACTAATTGACTCAATCCTAAAGCCCTATCCATTAAAAAATTCCAAATAGAAAGCAGAATGCAACAATTTTCCTAGTTGAGCAATATTAATATTCTACAGTATGAAAGAACGGGCGAATTAGAAAAAGTACATTTTCATCATCTCATGAAATATGTTAGCAGATATAATCTTCAATAGAGTTATACCGGTCTAGAAAAAGTTATTTATTTTTCACACGCCAAAAGCTGATACCATACTTAGATTGTCGATATTCTGATTTATTATACCAGCTTATAGACCTTCAACAACCCTCCTACAAAAATATATTAATCGTCAACTGTGCTAATCAAACTCAAGGCTTGAACACTGAATTACTACTCACTGTTTCACACGATAATTCGTTACTGGGGTGGAAAATCAGTATTTAGACAACGAATCAACGTGACACACATTATTTTATAGAAGAATACTAAGTATGTTGAAAATCTGTGATAATTTACAATACTTCGTTACTGGGGTAAAAAATCTGTGTTTAGAAAATGAATAGCAACGTGACACGCATTATTCCATAGAAGAATACTGAGAATGAAGGTTGAACATTTGTATTTAGATTTAGAGCAATAACGTTATTCACTGTTACGTCGATATACGAAAAAAATATGTGGTTGGTAGGGTTGCCCGTTACTATTTACGAAAGTATTTACAGTCGGATGTTCGTTTACTGAGGGTAGTTCGTTATAGATAAGGGTGGGTTCGTATAGATAAGGGTAGTTTCGTCGATTGATGATTGGACTCACCCCAAGCCACTTCCGGCAAACATGTGATGTAATTCGATTTTATGAACAGTGGCTATAGAACAGTATCTTTGTCGGACCAATGGGAAGCCGTGATGAATCGTAGCTGAAACAAGGGGCGAAAGGGTGCAAAAGAGAAACGTGATGAGAGAGGAGAAAGGGTGCAAAAGAGAAACGTGATGAGAGAGGAGAAAGGGTGCAAAAGAAAAATGAGACGGGAGGAGAAAGGTACAACGTTTTCAAAACAAAGAGCAACACGAAAACAGAGAAATGCTTTCAAGAGGTAGGCCAAGTTTTGTGTGGCTGGTCATTTGGGAACTGAATTCAGGAAGATGTTGCTTATTCAACACGAAATTTCGGTAGTAAAAAGGTCCAAGTTGGTACTCCATTATGCTATGTGCCAGAAAAACAAGGTGCTATAAACCAGAAAAACGAAAACTAAAAATTCATGATACAGCAAGACAGTTAATACAGTATAATAATAAGGTAAGTTTTTATTAACTTTTCATGTGAAATTTAACGAAATGCAGTCAAATATTTGTTAAGAATAAGTATAATAACTCACTTAATCTGGCCGAGTACTTTCGAATCTATGAGATCCATCTTCAGAGGCCGGAGATGGATCTCATAGATTCGAAAGTACTCGGCCAGATTAAGTGAGTTATTATACTTATATTTGACTGCATGTCGTTAAATTTCACATGAAAAGTTAATATTAACAACGCAGTTCGTCATGGAACAAGAAATCCAGGAATGTAAGTTTTTAAATAATTGAATAAATAAGTCGTTATGTAAGACTGCAGATAAGTTAATGTTTGAAATAAATGAATGAGAATAGCATGACCAAATAACATAATTTTCAGCGATAATCTCTCTAGTGAATTTCAAAAACGATTTCTGGGCTATTGATTCGGATAAGGAGATCTCAAGTGAATTGTAGTTTCCAATTAATCAATCAATCAATCATATTATCGCAATTATTGGTAAAACGAGAACCAAGTGTGAAATAATGAAACATGACAATGGTCAAGTAAATTGGAAATAATTCCTTGGAATAGTTTACTATGTTTTAGTTCGGTAGTCATATTTTTCAGTATTTATTAGTCAATGTTTATAATCTGAATTCGAATTTTAGTAGTCTATTCAGTCAATCGTCATTGAATAATGAACGAATCAAATATACTATTTTTTTGGATGAATCCCACATAGGTCTAAGACCTATGCTTGGGTAATGAATTGGATGATGGTGATTGATGAGTTGAATCTACCGTTTTAGGTGGGTTCCGAACCACCGGAAAGTGATGTTAATCGTTTAAGAACGGATTGAATGAAATAATGAACTAATCATCAGGAATATATTAAACCAATTTGCTACTTTGGTTACCTCTATTAATTATTTATTCATAACAAAAAATACAATCAAACAAAGATACAATAGGCCATCGCCCACAAATTCTTTCTTCACAAATCATCAATACTGAAGAATCCAAATGCTAGGTTATATAAATTTTTAACTAGGAATTTCTCTAAGCTACTTTCAAGGATGATTGTCACGACATTCACAATAAACTAGGCATATGTGGAGAAAATTTTGCCAAGTAAAAACTTACATTTCTTAGGGTAAATAAACATATTGACAATATCATTGCAGAAGTAGTACAGGCTTGAGGCTTCTATGCTCAAAAATGAATTTGCAAATGCGTACTTTCATATTTGGCAGTAAATTTGTTGAAACATTCACAATATTTCTCATTTCAAAATCATTTCAGCCATCTCTTAGTGGAGATGATAAAACCTTGAAAAAAATAATAATCCTATAAATCGAGATATAGGTCGGGGGGAATAAAATGAGGCATCAAATTTCCTATCCTAAAATCCTTGTTCGAGTGTGTGTATGTATGTGACTACAAGGACTACCCTACAGGGAGCACATGAAAAATCCTGTCTATCTATCTTATCTATGTGGCAGTCTTCGCTCACCATATTTCACCTTATCTTATCTCATCTATCCTGTCTATCTATCTTATCTATGTGGCAGTCTTCGCTCACCATATTTCACCTTATCTTATCTCATCTATCTTGCTAGCCTAACTTATCTATTTGGCAGTCTTCTCTCAGCATATTTTATTTCACCTTATCTCATCTCGTTTTTTAAATTTTACGGTTCATGAAATTATTTCATGTAGTAACAGATCATCAATTTATTAAGTTACAAATGCTGACGACCATGCTTGGATGGGTGACCAAGCAGCTATGACTCGATGATGTTATTTGCCTTATCACTTTTTTTTCATGAAATAAAGCAAATAACATGAAGTTACGAATGCTGGTGACCCTGTTTGGATGGGGTGACCAAGCAGCTATGACATGGATGGGTGACCAAGCAGCTATGACTTGAATAGGTGACCGAGCAGCTATGACTTTGTTAATTGCTTTTTTTCATGAAATTAATAAGTGACAAATCATTCCTTTATTAAGTTACGAACGCTGACGGCCCTGTTTGTTTGGGTGACCAAGCAGCTATGACTCTATGATGTTATTTGCCTTATCACTTTTTTTCATGAAATAAAGCAAATAACATGAAGTTACGAATGCTGGCGACCCTGTTTGGATGGGTGACCAAGTAGCTGAGACTTGGATGGGTGACCAAGCAGCTATGACTTGGATGGGTGACCAAGCAGCTATGACTTGAATGGGTGACCGAGCAGCTATGACTTTGTTAATTGCTTTTTTTCATGAAATTAATTAGTGACAAATCATTCCTTTATTAAGTTACGAATGCAGACGACCCTGTTTGGATGGGTGACCAAGCAGCTATGACATTGTTATTTGCTTTATTTCATGAAATTAATTGGTGACAAACCATTCATTTATTAAGTTACAAATGCTGACGACACTGTTTGGATGGGTGACCGTGCAGCTATGACTCAGATGGGTGACCAAGCAGCTATGACTCGATGCTGTTTGCCTTATCACTTTTTCCATGAAATTATTTCATGTAGTAGCAGATCATTAATTTATTAAGTTACAATTGTTTACCATCATGCTTGGATGGGTGACCAAGCAGCTATGACTCTGAAGGGTTTTCCGTGTTTTCCATGGATAAGAACGCAGTGATTGTGTTTTTATTTTCAAATTGGAAATGCATTACTGTAATAAAAATATGTTCATGTATAAAGCAAATAGGGTTTTCCTTAGTACTTCTTAATTGTTGAGAATTCGTCGAAATCTTTACTATGAATATATAGAATATATTCTAGTTATTATATAGAATATATTCAAATAGGTACTAGTTGTATACTAGTTATGGAACAATATAAACATGTAATATTGTCAAATGGATAAACTTACAAGAAATATTTAAATAATAGCAATAATTAAAAATAACGAACTGTAATGTATTTGACATTATAATTGCGAAAAAATATATTTCATTGCTCTCACGGCATTGAAACGAACTTATTATTAAAGTTTAGTCATTATTTTTATGACTATTTTTAATTAGACATGTTAATCAATCAATTGATTAGTAACTTATGTAATCATTTTTCATTCATATCGCGTATATAACTGATGATGAATAATATTGTTTGGTAAAAATAAATGGATTGAATAATTATTTGTAATGATGAACATTAAGAAACTAAGAACCTTCATGAGATCTTGAAGCGAGTAAAGAAAAGTATTTAGTCTTATGAATAAATTGAAGTATATCGATACTACATTAATTACCACAAACATATTATACATTTTATAAAAAAATCAATATTTGAAGACAATGTATAATGATTTTATATTGGTAATAATATTTAGATAGCTCAGTTATTTTATGTACTCTATTATTACTGTTATGGATTGTGTTTTAATAATGGGATGACATTTATACCTGACATTTATTTGAAATAATAATTATATTATCTACATAATAAATGTTTCACTGGCTTGCTTCTTCAACTTAAGGAGCTTTTAGTTAAGGAATATATGGATGATGTGCTTTTGAATTTTCAAACTGCGTTATTAAAAGTTCTGATAAAAAAGATACTCAAATTATTAATCATAACTTGGAGTTCTAATGAATGGATAATCCTGGAGTTCAGTCTTACGTCTATCAGTGTGGTGTGTTTTCACACTATTATGTGCAATGTCTCCTTGATATTTCAGAAAATATCTCTCTTAATCTATTAACTGCAGTAATTTTCTATTGAATAACATCCACCGTTGAGTAACTAGAATTAGATAAATGTATTAGCAAATTCAGTAACAAAATTGTGAGAAAAATGCCAGTTCCCACAATAAATCCTCATTTCTCTTTTTCAAATAGTCTACTAATTGATATTCATGTCAATTCTAATCTTGTCTTATTCTGAACCAGTGGCATATCTAAGAGAGGGGTGATCAGAGGTAAGATCCCCCCAGAGACCCAGAAACAAAATAAATTTTGGAATTTTAACAAGTCTTGAGAGAAAATTTTTGTCAAATAAGTAAAAAAGGGTCTGGAATCACTAAACATATGGTTTCATAGAGACTAGCCTATATTTAAAAGAAAATTCTGAAGGAGTCAGGGGCGGATCCAGCAGCAGATTTTGGGGGAAATTGCTGATTTGGGTAATGTACAGTACCGTAGGCTAATTGAGAATTTCTTTCAAAATTATTAAAGAGTACTCCTTGAAAACTTTTAAGGATAATACTCCTGAAAACTACATTCTTAGTGATTCCAGACATCTTTGACTCTTGCCAAAAATTGTCTCACAATGGCCTGCTAAAATTCCAAATTCTCATTTGTCCCAGGGGGACCCTGATTCCCCCCATAGTTATGCTAATGACCCCATCTGTTGATGAAAAATGACATAACAAGAAAAATTACATATACATTACTCGCAATTGGAAAACTATTCTGTAATCAGCCAAAATCTCCCAACAATTTTTGAGGATCCAGGATCTAGGCTCTAGAAAGCTTAGGGAGAAATTAGGTCTTAGCAGTGAGCTGTAGCGATATTTTTATGAGAGTAAGTTTTCTGCATAGCTCACATTGAAGCCATCTTTTTGGAACCATATGTTTGGAGAGTTTGTGAATAAATACAATGAAAATATACTATGAAATTACAATGAAATTTATACTAAAAATTCAGATGAATCAAGCATCTTAAAATTTGATGAAAGTGAATTTCCTTCATCAATTGCCAGATCAGATATTAGATCAGTTTCTTGCTAAACATATTTTTTTAGATTTTTCCAATAATTCTTACGCATTGCAGTTTCATACCATCAAAGTAAGCCCAGCTCTATTACAATAGCTAGATCTGGAGACAAACTTTATTGCGTTTCAATAAATATAATGCCAATCAGTTTGACACATTCCATAATATTGTAATTTATGGTATCAAACTTGGGAGAGTACGTTGTGATGCTAAATAACTACCAGGAGAATTATGAATGAATGAATCGGTTAATTAATCGAATAAGGTTAGAACTATCAAGCTCTTTTCCCACCCAAATCCACAGAATACATACTAATTTTATAAGCTAGAGAATATTGAACTAAGAATAAATACATGAGATACATCCTCGTTTTTAACAGACATATAAATAAATGCAAGTCACACCTCAACAATATTTGGTGAGGAATAATAACTTAAGCTAAAGACAACAATTGTCGTTTGATTAAAAAGCAAAATTAGAGAAACTGAACCACACATTCAATCTGGACAACAATGAAATATAATTTTAGCAAAGATTGAGAATACTAAATTCAAAACATATACCAATAATAAATCAATCCACATAACGCGATCTCAAGGATAATTTAAAAGAATCAACTGTCGACTTTTCTTTTGTAGTTGTGGGGGAGTTTGTTCCATGCGCAAACTGAGGAGGCCAAAAAGGATTTGTTGAACATTGAAGTTCTGTGTTTAGGTACTTGTAAAGTATGATCCCCTCCTCTTGTAGCCCTTCCATGTATATTACTCATGAAAGTGAATGACTCCGCTAGGTAACTTGGGATATTAAATTTCAATATTTTAAAGAGTAAGGAACAGATCAAGTACTCTTTTCTTTGTTTTATTTTCACCAAATTCATAGATTTAATAAATTCTGTGACATGATCATCATACTTTAAATCAAATATGAGTTGTATGCAGTTGTTAAAAACCACCTGTAGTCTGTATGAAAGACCATGTGGAATGTCACAATAAACTGGAGCTCAATAATCAATTATTGGAATTATCAAGGAATTATATTGGATAATATAATATATAATAATATATATTATATTATTAATATATAAAATATTAATAATATTATAATATAATATATAGGAATTATATTATATGGATAATATTGAATTATCATTCAGTAGAATGCGAACTTGACCTCTCAATAATTATGAGAGCGAGATGAACTAACTTGAATGAATAGAAGGAAGCTTACTGAAAAAAACCCAAAGCAAAGAACAAGATCATAATGAAGTTTGAAACAGATGGCAGAGAAGCAGAAATAAAACAGTGCCAGGAAAAGCAGAGGAATGGGATGACAATCGTCAATGTCTTCAACAAAAAAGACTTCAATTTGCAATAGCCGTTTCAGGACTGTATAAATAAGGATCACAAGTTTTGGCTTTATGATATCTGGTTTTTGTTGGCTAGACGTCCAAAATTCTTCTGAAGAATGAAATAGTTTAATAGTTTTCGATTAGGCCATTGTTATATAACTTGTAAGGAGAGAGCCTTTTCAATTCAGTTAGTTGGCCTACAATAATTATTAGATAGGCTATGTTAATGTGTAATGTATGTTGAGAGAATTTACAGAACACAGATTCACTATCCTATCATAGAACTGCAATGAAAATAATAATAATATCTTCATCTAATATTATAAATAATAACTAGCTGTCCCGCCAAACTCATATATTCTACATAGATTGTACAACATATTTTCAACATTCTATAGATTATATTTTTATTGTTTTGAAAAACTATCTTCATCGAGATATCTAGAATCTTTGATCTCCCAACACAAGTATATTTTCCATAGCAAAATTTCTACCTAAATTGTGAAGAATCTCATAGATATATCATTCCAACAGCACACCACGATTGGAGAGCTAAGGTGCTTAATTGATTATTGTACCATATTTTTGCATTAAATGTGTGAAAAAATCCATGTGAATATGGAACAAGAAATTTACCTTCATAATATAGATCAATATTGAATAACAAATTCTCTAGATGTGTCACTGAAAATCAAAACCTGTTCATTATTAATAATTAATTTGAAAAATTTCACATACAAGTGTGATTTACTATATGATTGGAGTAGTTGACTTCTACATGGAACTAGCTTGTTCACTTTTTTGTGGATTGTAATTTGTGCTAGACTAGAAATTCAAATGTAGAGTTTTCATGAACAGTACATGTAAGATCCTTTTGGGTAATAATTTTTATATTGTATTCTATAATGCCAAGATTTTCTTTGGTGAAGCATGCATGAGGATCTTCATTACATAACTTTTCAAATAAAAATGTATTGAATGAAATTATTTGAATTGAATAATAAAAACAACTCAAACACTGATTTACCTCTCTGCACAACATCCTGTTAATGAGTAGATGTAACGGTTAACACATGGTAGTGCTCTTATGACAAATGAAAGTGCCATTTGACATAATTTCATGTTAATCTGTTCGAAATAAGATTAAATAAATACATTTTGTACTTAAAAAACCAAGGTTAGTGAAATCGAATAAGTGCTGTAATAATTCTTTTGAAAAAACTGTTGACTACTAGATCCTGAAAGGAGAATTCAAAAATAAAGTTATTTTTTGTCCTTAGAGTCTATTCCAATTCTGAATTGCATTTTACGTTGAGAATCAATGATATTTTTTAAAACTGCAGTGAATAGGTTATGTTTTCTACGTTATTCTTTAGCTGAATAATTTATTGACAGTTGAATTTCTAAATCTATGTTGTGGAGAGAGAGACTAACCTTAAATCTGTAATTATAAACTTTCCATTCTAAATACTATTTAAGAATTTCTGGTGTGCTTTTTCATTCTATTGTATAATGCTATGAATTCAATTAACCAGAGTGTAATTTTGTTTGGTTGCATGAAGAGAACTGACTTAGATGTGATGGAGGAAAAATACTTCAGCCACATTTAGAGTTATTTGCTTCTTTTTCTAGTCATTTAGTAATGAATACTTGGCTCTAGCTAAATAGTTACTCATTTGGATAATACTTTGAATAGGAATCTGACATACATAGTTATGACAATTTTTTCAGGTTACTTGTACAAACATTTGTGAACTCTTGTCATATCCAACCAAATTTGTATTGAGCTTGGGAAATTTGTATGAAATAGTAAACTATTGTACTGAGAATGTACATATGTATCAAATGAGGAAATTAGTTGGTGATTATTGATGGAAAATACCGGAATGATTCCAATGAGAATTGGAATAGACTCTAAGGACAAAAAATAACTTTATTTTTGAATTCTCCTTTCAGGATCTAGTAGTCAACAGTTTTTTCAAAAGAATTATTACAGCACTTATGCGATTTCACTAACCTTGGTTTTTTAAGTACAAAATGTATTTATTTAATCTTATTTCGAACAGATTAACATGAAATTATGTCAAATGGCACTTTCATTTGTCATAAGAGCACTACCATGTGTTAACCGTTACATCTACTCATTAACAGGATGTTGTGCAGAGAGGTAAATCAGTGTTTGAGTTGTTTTTATTATTCAATTCAAATAATTTCATTCAATACATTTTTATTTGAAAAGTTATGTAATGAAGATCCTCATGCATGCTTCACCAAAGAAAATCTTGGCATTATAGAATACAATATAAAAATTATTACCCAAAAGGATCTTACATGTACTGTTCATGAAAACTCTACATTTGAATTTCTAGTCTAGCACAAATTACAATCCACAAAAAAGTGAACAAGCTAGTTCCATGTAGAAGTCAACTACTCCAATCATATAGTAAATCACACTTGTATGTGAAATTTTTCAAATTAATTATTAATAATGAACAGGTTTTGATTTTCAGTGACACATCTAGAGAATTTGTTATTCAATATTGATCTATATTATGAAGGTAAATTTCTTGTTCCATATTCACATGGATTTTTTCACACATTTAATGCAAAAATATGGTACAATAATCAATTAAGCACCTTAGCTCTCCAATCGTGGTGTGCTGTTGGAATGATATATCTATGAGATTCTTCACAATTTAGGTAGAAATTTTGCTATGGAAAATATACTTGTGTTGGGAGATCAAAGATTCTAGATATCTCGATGAAGATAGTTTTTCAAAACAATAAAAATATAATCTATAGAATGTTGAAAATATGTTGTACAATCTATGTAGAATATATGAGTTTGGCGGGACAGCTAGTTATTATTTATAATATTAGATGAAGATATTATTATTATTTTCATTGCAGTTCTATGATAGGATAGTGAATCTGTGTTCTGTAAATTCTCTCAACATACATTACACATTAACATAGCCTATCTAATAATTATTGTAGGCCAACTAACTGAATTGAAAAGGCTCTCTCCTTACAAGTTATATAACAATGGCCTAATCGAAAACTATTAAACTATTTCATTCTTCAGAAGAATTTTGGACGTCTAGCCAACAAAAACCAGATATCATAAAGCCAAAACTTGTGATCCTTATTTATACAGTCCTGAAACGGCTATTGCAAATTGAAGTCTTTTTTGTTGAAGACATTGACGATTGTCATCCCATTCCTCTGCTTTTCCTGGCACTGTTTTATTTCTGCTTCTCTGCCATCTGTTTCAAACTTCATTATGATCTTGTTCTTTGCTTTGGGTTTTTTTCAGTAAGCTTCCTTCTATTCATTCAAGTTAGTTCATCTCGCTCTCATAATTATTGAGAGGTCAAGTTCGCATTCTACTGAATGATAATTCAATATTATCCATATAATATAATTCCTATATATTATATTATAATATTATTAATATTTTATATATTAATAATATAATATATATTATTATATATTATATTATCCAATATAATTCCTTGATAATTCCAATAATTGATTATTGAGCTCCAGTTTATTGTGACATTCCACATGGTCTTTCATACAGACTACAGGTGGTTTTTAACAACTACATACAACTCATATTTGATTTAAAGTATGATGATCATGTCACAGAATTTATTAAATCTATGAATTTGGTGAAAATAAAACAAAGAAAAGAGTACTTGATCTGTTCCTTACTCTTTAAAATATTGAAATTTAATATCCCAAGTTACCTAGCGGAGTCATTCACTTTCATGAGTAATATACATGGAAGGGCTACAAGAGGAGGGGATCATACTTTACAAGTACCTAAACACAGAACTTCAATGTTCAACAAATCCTTTTTGGCCTCCTCAGTTTGCGCATGGAACAAACTCCCCCACAACTACAAAAGAAAAGTCGACAGTTGATTCTTTTAAATTATCCTTGAGATCGCGTTATGTGGATTGATTTATTATTGGTATATGTTTTGAATTTAGTATTCTCAATCTTTGCTAAAATTATATTTCATTGTTGTCCAGATTGAATGTGTGGTTCAGTTTCTCTAATTTTGCTTTTTAATCAAACGACAATTGTTGTCTTTAGCTTAAGTTATTATTCCTCACCAAATATTGTTGAGGTGTGACTTGCATTTATTTATATGTCTGTTAAAAACGAGGATGTATCTCATGTATTTATTCTTAGTTCAATATTCTCTAGCTTATAAAATTAGTATGTATTCTGTGGATTTGGGTGGGAAAAGAGCTTGATAGTTCTAACCTTATTCGATTAATTAACCGATTCATTCATTCATAATTCTCCTGGTAGTTATTTAGCATCACAACGTACTCTCCCAAGTTTGATACCATAAATTACAATATTATGGAATGTGTCAAACTGATTGGCATTATATTTATTGAAACGCAATAAAGTTTGTCTCCAGATCTAGCTATTGTAATAGAGCTGGGCTTACTTTGATGGTATGAAACTGCAATGCGTAAGAATTATTGGAAAAATCTAAAAAAATATGTTTAGCAAGAAACTGATCTAATATCTGATCTGGCAATTGATGAAGGAAATTCACTTTCATCAAATTTTAAGATGCTTGATTCATCTGAATTTTTAGTATAAATTTCATTGTAATTTCATAGTATATTTTCATTGTATTTATTCACAAACTCTCCAAACATATGGTTCCAAAAAGATGGCTTCAATGTGAGCTATGCAGAAAACTTACTCTCATAAAAATATCGCTACAGCTCACTGCTAAGACCTAATTTCTCCCTAAGCTTTCTAGAGCCTAGATCCTGGATCCTCAAAAATTGTTGGGAGATTTTGGCTGATTACAGAATAGTTTTCCAATTGCGAGTAATGTATATGTAATTTTTCTTGTTAATGTCATTTTTCATCAACAGATGGGGTCAGTAGCATAACTATGGGGGAATCAGGGTCCCCCTGGGACAAATGAGAATTTGGAATTTTAGCAGGCCATTGTGAGACAATTTTTGGCAAGAGTCAAAGATGTCTGTAATCACTAAGAATGTAGTTTTTAGGAGTATTATCCTTAAAAGTTTTCAAGGAGTACTCCTTAATTATTTTGAAAGAAATTTTCAAGTAGCCTACGGTACTGTACATTACACAAATCAGCTATTTCCCCCAAAAAAATCTGCTGCTGGATCCACCCCTGACTCCTTCAGAATTTTCTTTTAAATATAGGCTAGTCTCTATAAAACCATATGTTCAGTGATTCCAGACCCTTTTTTACTTATTTGTCAAAAATTGTCTCTCAAGACTTGTTGAAATTCCAAAAATGTCTTTTGTTTCTGGGTCTCTGGGGGGTATCGAACCTCTGATCACCCCTCTCTTAGATATGCCACTGATTCAGAGTAAGACAAGATTAGAATTGATGTGAATATCAATTAGTAGACTATTTGAAAAAGAGAAATGAGGATTTATTGTGGGAACTGGCATTTTTCTCACAATTTTGTTACTGAATTTGCTATTACATTTATTCAATCCTAGTTACTCAACGGTGGATGTTATTCAACAGAAAATGACTGTGGTTAATGGATTAAGAGAGATATTTTCTGAAATATTAAGGAGACATTGCACATAATAGTGTAAAAACACACCACACTGATAGACGTAAGACTGAACTGCAGGATTATCCATTCATTCAACCTCCAAGTTATGATTAATAATTTGAGTATCTTTTTTATCACCACTTTCAATAACGCAGTTTAAAAAATCAAAAACACATCATCCATATATTCCTTAACTAAAAGCTCCTTAGGTTGAAGAAGCAAGCCAGTGAAACATTTATTATGTAGATAATATAATTATTATTTAATAAATGTCAGGTATAAATGTCATCCCATTATTAAAGCTCAATCCATAACAGTAATAATAGGGTACACAAAACAACTAAGCTATCTTAATATTATTTATTACCAATATACAATCATTATACATTGTCTTCAAATGTTGATTTTTTTATAAAATGTATATGTTTGTGGTATTTAATGTAGTATCGATATACTTCAATTCATTCGTAAGACTAAATACTTTTCTTTACTCACTTCAAGATCTCATGAAGGTTCTTAGTTTCTTAATGTTCATCATTACAAATAATTATTCAATCCATTTATTTTTACCAAACAATATTATTCATCATCAGTTATATACGCGATATGAATGAAAAATGATTACATAAGTTACTAATCAATTGATTGATTAACATGTCTAATTAAAAATAGTCATAAAAATAATGACTAAACTTTAATAATAAGTTCGTTTCAATGCCGTGAGAGCAATGAAATATATTTTTTCGCAATTATAATGTCAAATACATGACAGTTCGTTATTTTTAATTATTGCTATTATTCAAATATTTCTTGTAAGTTTATCCATTTGACAATATTACATGTTTATATTGTTCCATAACTAGTATACAACTAGTACCTATTTGAATATATTCTATATAATAACTAGAATATATTCTATATATTCATAGTAAAAATTTCGACGAATTCTCAACAATTAAGAAGTACTAAGGAAAACCCTATTTGCTTTATACATGAACATATTTTTATTACAGTAATGCATTTCCAATTTGAAAATAAAAACACAATCACTGCGTTCTTATCCATGGAAAACACGGAAAACCCTTCAGAGTCATAGCTGCTTGGTCACCCATCCAAGCATGATGGTAAACAATTGTAACTTAATAAATTAATGATCTGCTACTACATGAAATAATTTCATGAAAAAAGTGATAAGGCAAACAGCATCGAGTCATAGCTGCTTGGTCACCCATCTGAGTCATAGCTGCACGGTCACCCATCCAAACAGTGTCGTCAGCATTTGTAACTTAATAAATGAATGGTTTGTCACCAATTAATTTCATGAAATAAAGCAAATAACAAAGTCATAGCTGCTTGGTCACCCATCCAAACAGGGTCGTCTGCATTCGTAACTTAATAAAGGAATGATTTGTCACTAATTAATTTCATGAAAAAAAGCAATTAACAAAGTCATAGCTGCTCGGTCACCCATTCAAGTCATAGCTGCTTGGTCACCCATCCAAGTCATAGCTGCTTGGTCACCCATCCAAGTCATAGCTACTTGGTCACCCATCCAAACAGGGTCGCCAGCATTCGTAACTTCATGTTATTTGCTTTATTTCATGAAAAAAAGTTATAAGGCAAATAACATCATCGAGTCATAGCTGCTTGGTCACCCATCCAAGCATGGTCGTCAGCATTTGTAACTTAATAAATTGATGATCTGTTACTACATGAAATAATTTCATGAACCATAAAATCTACAAAAACGAGATGAGATAAGGTGAAATAAAATATGCTGAGCGAAGACTGCCAAATAGATAAGATAAGATGAGAAGAGATAAGATGATAGGCTAGGAAGATAGATGAGATAAGATAAGGTGAAATATGGTGAGCGAAGACTGCCACATAGATAAGATAGATAGACAGGATCTTTCATGTGCTCCCTATAGGATTTTTCATGTGCTCCCTGTAGGGTAGTCCTTGTAGTTATGTGCGTGTGCGTCTTGTATTTTAATGCGTGATGACATGAAACATTTTAGAAGATGAGATAATATTAATCAGATTAGAGGATTTTGAAAATATAAAACGATCAAAAATTAATTCCCCAACTGAACCGAGATAAAGGTGGATGATAATAATTGCTGTCAGAGAACAGAATATTCATCCCCCAAGGGATTCAATCATAAAAAGCGACGACATGACACTTTTAATATAATCCTAAACAAATTGGGTTATAAATCGACTCAGCACAGCACTGGAAAAATGTTCTTTATTCCTCTAATGAGTACACGAGTCGAATTCCCTGGAGAAAGCAACCTGATGCCTGGATTCGAATTATGGAGATTCAACTTGATAAAAACACTGATAAAGGGACGTATTCATTCAACCTGACAGTTTTTAATAATCGTTACTATATTCCTGAGGATGATTGGTTGATGTATGGATCGATTATAAACGAATTTTATCAATATCGGTGGAAATCCTCAATTCAGGAATGGAGTAATAATTGGATTAAGGCTCTCAAATGCATTGCCGTTCTATCTCAACCACTTTTCTGTATGAGTTTTCTTTTTGTTTTAAACATCAGGCTTTTCATCTAGGAAACTGTGATCTTATTACTATTACTATTATTATTATTACTATTACTACTACTATTATTATTATTACTATTACTATTATTACTACTATTACTATTATTTATTATTTATTGTTTATTGTTTATTATTATAATTATTAATATTTATCCACTGACCTCCTGTAAAAAAGGGTATGCAGATTTGTCAATAAATTTAAGGCATTAAATCATTAAAATAAAACCCTGTCATCTTTTTTGCATGTCATAATGAGCGTGAAATTCCTCATTTGAGTATGAACATATATTTAACAATTCTTCCTTTATTTTAATTCTAAATTTATCGCCTGTGATTGCCTTTAAACGCGCTGGTAGAAAATTATATAGACGGATCCCTGCACTTTTTACTCCCCTCTCCCCTGTTGTTCGATATAAGTCATCTTGTAAGTCTTGTCTGTACCTTGTTCTATAACTGTGAAAGAAATCACCATTTTTGAATTTATCCTTATTTTTTTTTAATAGAGCAGATGGATTCAAAAATATACAGGCTTTGAAGTGGGAGAATCCTTAATTTCTTAAAATATGGTCTACACTTGTGCGAATTGATTCCCCCACCATTACTCGTAATGTTATTACTCTTAATTCTGATATTTCGATAAAATCTTCAATTTTCAAGTTTTCGAGCTTTACCTGAACTCACTTCTCATTATACGGATTGTCTGTTTACATATGCAGCTCTCATTAATTAATAAATTGATGGCATTCCTACTCTTTTATAGTATTCTATATGAACTACTCAAGCAGTTTTCATCAATGAAACTATTGTTGGGCTACATCTACGCACGCAAACGGACGTGCCATGTAGTCAAAACCTTGAGACACGTATTTACAAACCGACCTCGAGGCTTACTTATCTGAAATGCCCTTCCGCTAAATACTTTACAAGTCTCCCTCAAATAAACCTTAAGATAGGTTCATAAATTAATAAGGAACTAAAAACCTGTATTCCAGCGCTCTCACACACTCTCCCTCTCTCTTATTATGTCACCCTCATTCTCTCTCACAACCTCTCTCTTGTTTTATTTTACTTTCTTCTCTCCCTTTCTTCTACATTAGTTATTGTAATGTTTTATTTATTTTGCAATACTGTACTAAGTATGCTTCAATGGACTGAAGCCTTCCTTGAGGCAATTGTTAAAAAATATATAAATCTCTCTCACTCACTCACTCTTTCTCTCTCTCTACCTCCCTTCCACCCTCTCACTCGCTCCCTCTCTACGTTGACAGGGCTATTCTGCCCTAACTCCGCCTTTTTGTGTGAATGCATCACCTTTGAAAACGTATCATCTTGTATCTATTTATGATCTATCTTCCACAAATTTAGGTGATGTTATTCATTGTAGGGTTATAGTCAGTAGTCATATACTTTCTTTGTAGTGGTTGTGACAACTTCGTCTTTCAGTGAGCTTCTCCTGGGCGCTCTTTGTAAGGGTGACCGATTGGATTGGCAAAAAAGACTTTTCTCTGCTGTAAAATCACTTCCCGGTGGTTCGGAACCAACCTAAAACTGTAGGTCCAACTCATCAATCACCATCATCCAACTCATTACCCACGCACAGGTCTCAGACCTATGTGGGCTTCATCCTCAAAAAAAGAAAGAAAGAAAAGAATGTTTAATTTAAAAATGATTCAATTCTAGCCTCTGTTCTTCTTTGTTACTTTCTAGATGTTCACGGTTTTTAGTTCTTGATTTTATTTTTATTTGTGCTTGCTGCTCCACCCACCAGTGGGCGTGACTTGTTATAGCCTTCAGCCAATCACAAACCGTCAATGAAGGTCAGCCTATCCCTTAGCTGATAGTATCATTCCGTGTTCAGTATTATATTAAGGTACTCTGTACTTGAGTTCTAGTTTGTTTGAGATTGATAATGGTATAACAACCGAAACTAGTATCGCACTATTTTTAATAAAAGTGGTTGTGACAACTTCGTCTTATTATTAGTCATATAAATTGTACGTTTACTCAAACAAAGCTATCTGAATCTCGCTCTCTCTCGCTCATTGTAGAGATTTTAGAGAGTAATGAGATCATTGTATAGTTCTTTGCACTATAAAAATAGTATTTTGTGAGTTCACTACTGTATATCTATGTTATGTTGATAATTTTGTTTTTAACAATTCATATGCAAATTTGTAAATTTATTTGAATAAAGAAGTATAATCTAATCTAATCTATCTCACTGTTCCTACAACATGAGAACCCCAAAATTCGGCAAGATAAGCGTTTTTCGTCAAATTTGACTGGGCCATTCTAGTTAACGCCACTACAGCGTTGAATACATCGAGTCAACTGGAAGTCTAATACCGAAAGTGTAAACAAGAAATAGCAGCACAAATAAAACAGCAGAGCAATAATAAACATGGGGACGAACGATACCCCACTAATTTCGCTGTGATCGACAAGTTTGCACAGTGGACTTGTGATTTCAAGAGGCAGCAAAACTGCCCCAGTCAGTTGACCTGCGAGATTGGTTCATGCAAAGCCTCGTTGGTTCAGTCTGGTTAGTTGCTGAGTCTATTTTGAAAATGTAGCTGAATGTTTTGTAAGGTTCGACTCAAAATGTGTGATTAAGAATAAATTGAACTGAACTGCATAGCTGCCTCTATTTTCCTTAGTGGGCGAAGTTGAGATGTAGCCGGCCTCCCTTGCATTTTAAAGCACATTGATAAAGATGAACTATCAGGAATTAACAAT
The DNA here is from genome assembly GCA_948455865.1 of Conomelus anceps. Lineage (NCBI taxonomy): Eukaryota > Metazoa > Arthropoda > Insecta > Hemiptera > Delphacidae > Conomelus > Conomelus anceps. The sequence goes on from OX418225.1 coordinate 10,517,509, forward strand.
AAATATAATTGGTAACTTGGATATTTTCTATTTATTTTGATTTTATCAAAAAAAAATCAAAACTTCAAAGTAGTTAGATAAACCATCCGAAATTAAGAATGAATATAATTATTGGTCACTAGGAATTTTCCAATTTTTTTATATCAACTATGTGCAATTCGTTGTCAACTTTCAGCCTTTAACATGGTTGCTAATCTAGCTATGACTTGAATTAAAAAAAAAAATAATTAAATTGTATTAAATATGAGAGACGTTTTACTCGGAGAATTGCGAAGTGGATTTCTATCAACCAATTGAGTTTTTGTATTGGAACCAATTCAATACAACCAACTCGGTTTCATTATAATTCTGGCCTACATTTTAATAACAGTACTATCGTGTTTCTCGGTTGGATTTGACTGCATTTCAGTGAGCTTCAATTTTTTAATTTTGTAATTTTAGCTACTTGTTCTTGGTTGTTGCTTTCTATGTGTTCCCGGTTTTTGGTTCCTGATTTTGACGCATATTTCTGCTTGTTGCTCCTCCCACCAGTGGGCGTATCTTGTTTTGGTCTTCAACCAATCACGGACCTTCAATGAAGGTCAGCCTACCAGAGGCACTTTCTCCCTCAGCCAATAGTATCATTCCATGTTTAGTATATTTTATATTAAGCTACTCTATACTTTAGTTTTAGTTTGAGATTGATAATGGTGTAACAACCGAAACTAGTATCTGAATGTTTTCAATAAATGTGGTTGTGACAATTTCTAGTCATCATGGATATCTTCCACAATATCACCTTCTACGAAGGTCAGCAGAATTAAATTATGAAATCTTTTCAACAAATTTAACACCAATAACCTTGTTCTATCACAAGTCTTCAATAATTATTGTTTATTTTCAATATCGTTTCTTTAGACGACACAGTGTCTGTTAATTTTTTGTTATTTGTCAGGTTGCTGGGAACTTGACTGAGTTATGGACCTTTCATAATTTTTGCGTAAATTATAGTGCTGATTTGTGTCTGGTTGGTAGATCACCTGTTTTCTACTTGTTCATCATCGCTGTACCGTATTGGTAGGCTATTTCTTGTTACAAATGGGCGTGTCTACTATCAGCCAATGACAGGACTCTAACATGGAGTTCGACCTATGAGAGGCTTCCAGCCTTTGAACCAATAGTAATCATCTAAAGCCTTAGTTCCAACTATGCGGATTTGGACAAAATGGACAGTGGACATTGCGTAATACACTAAAGTTGATGCTTTTGGTGTAGGAACCTATATAAAAATTATTAATTGTAGTGTATTCCTGCCCTGTCGACTGTTTATTTTTCCCAAATCCACGTAGTTGCAAAACGAGTATTATTTTTATACTCCGTATTTCAGTTTTAGTTTGATTTAGATTGAAAATGACGTGACAGTCGAAACTATGGTATCTCGTGTGTTAATAATTTATGTAATTGTGACAAAATCTGTATTATTCATTATAGACACCTACCACAATATTACCAACACCAATACTAAGAAACTTATTACCACTTCATGTTAATATACTTTATTTTCTCATTCCTGATAATTATTTGAAATTCACTATTTTATGAAGTGTAATTTATACTTTTAGTTTCCCTTTTTCATTATTATGTATTTGTTTCAACTTGGATATATTTTATTTTGTAAATACAGTAGTTATATAGTGATCAGTGTAATTTTGGTAACTAGTGTAACTAGAGTAGATTTTTGGCTCAGAAATTTCAAAATACAAAATCATATTGATCATTTTGGACTGCGATGGTGTTTTGTTAAAAGTAAGATCAAAATTAACATTCTTTTTCTGAAAAAGACTCGTGAATTATAGTTGCTTCAAGGTGAAATTTCTAGTGAAACAGACCTAACCTAAGATTTCTATTCCAATTTGAAATTTTGTGAAAAGCAGTTCTGGACAATAGCCTATTGTATTCACATTGATTGTATGTTAGTTAAATTAATAATTTCGTTATTTTATATTACTTTGCAACAGAGGGTTGAGAAGAAGAGCTTCGCTCTTTAAAAGGTATAAAATAAATGCAGTCATTCTATTCTATTCCTTCTCATCATAGTCTTGTCGATGAACTTGAAAGCATTTCACAACAATCCTTTAAAAACGCAGATATGTAAAAGCATGCGCAATGGAAATAAAAAAAAAAATACAAATCAGTTAGTTGGAAGTATTCTATATTGTTTCATGCTAATTTCTTCTCACTTCCAATTATTAGTACCTTATCCTCAAACAATCATCAACGACTAAATATAGAGAGGTCAATGATATGGGAAGCATTTCACAAAAAATCCATCAAATCCTCATCTGATGGTAAAAAGAAATCTCGTTAAAAAGAGTGGAGATACATTAAAAGTTATTTGTCACGGGGAGTCAACTAGAGTTTCGTTGCTGAAATCCGTCTGTCTTATTGGTGGACCCGAGCAAAAGTAAGAGAAAGCTGGTAAAATTAACTTTTGTTTTATTTTCATGGCGCGTTTTTTCTCTCAACTGTATGTACCGCCTGTAAAGGACAAAACGGAGAAATGATAGAGGGAGGAGGAATGTAGGAGGCAGAAAAGGAAAATGGTGAAGAAAGGGTGAGAGAAAGTATGGCAGTTAGGTGCTTGTGCGTTCGTTGTTCTTTACTTCATTTGTGAATTTAGAAAGCGAGCAGCTGCCGTTGGGAAAGGAAAGGGTGCCTGAAGCTGTTTGGAGAGTTGGATACATTTTGTAGAGTCGGTGAAAGAGAGAAAGGGTATGAGAGTGAGCTGAGAGCGGCTACAAAAAATATTTGTGTAAGCTAAAAGAACGGAAACAAGGAGGTAGAGGAGATGAAGAGAAGAAGGTAAAGAAGAAAAAAGGAGTAGAAAAAGAAGTATGATAGTGCTAGGCATGCAGCGTTTCAAACTTTCTTCAACTTGGACTTTCACTTCCGACACTTCTGCTGTAAGGGAACCTGAATTTTGCCAAAATAGGTTACGCCCTTTGAAGGGCTCGAAATTGGCTGATGTCCTCGAGATGTTCGTTTTTCTATCGAAGTGTATGACATCTGGACTGGAGTAAAATAGTTTAACTCTGTTCAGTTGATTAGATTAGATTATATTTCTTTATTCATGTAAATTTACAAATTTGAATATGAATGATTAAAATCAAAACTATCAACATCACATAGATATATACAGTAGTGAACTCAGAAAGTACTATTTTTATAGTGCAAAGAATTATGTACATTTGTACAATGATCTCATTTGTATGATCTTAATGATATTAACTAATGACAATCTAAGTGATGCAATTACATGAAATGGCGAAGTTTGGACAAGGATTCGTCCATTCTTGACACTTCAGTTGGAGATACAATTTGAGAGAACTTAGGGTGGATTGTGTTTTGTGTATATTTTATAACAAATATAAGAGCTGGGATTGGGAAATGGGTTCCTGAATGCTAATTCTTTCTTCGAACGAAAAAAGTTTGACGAATAACATTTAATAGTAATTCAGTACATGAAAACTATAACAATCATCTATAGGAGCTGATAATAACTGTGGAATAAAAGTAAACCTGACAAATCTTATGCGTAACATATGGTCTGCATAAAACAAGTTAGAGTAGATCCCTTTGATGACAAAGTAGTTTTATTGCTAAATGGGGTAACTTTTCTATCTCTGGACGTGATTACAAACGTCAAAAAATTGTTTCAAGTCATGTGTCTACTTAAGAGTAATCGGCAATGTAAGCTTTGATTTTCTTCTGGAGGATGAAGCCCACATAGGTCTGAGACCTGTACGTGGGTAATGATTTGGATGATGTTGATTGATGAGATGGATCTACAGCATTAGGTGGGTTCCGAACCACCGGGAAGTGATTTTACAGCAGAGAACAGAGACGTTTTTTGCTGGCCAATCCAATCGGTAAGCCCAAGTGTAACTGACTTATTCAACACAGTGCTTGGTTGCCAATTTCATTAGGTCAACATATGATGTGAGACTTTTTAGACGTTTGTTAGTAACGTCCAGAGATAGAAATGTTACCCCATTTGGCTATGACGTTTTTTGTCAGAGAAACTTATTTTATGCAGATCATAGACCGTAATTTTTCACTTGGAATTAAAAAAATTGTGCATATTTTCCTGGAAGTGAATAGCAAAATGGAATTAGATATGTTATTATTGATTTACAAAAGATATACTCTAGAAAATCGTTGATTTCAAGCAATTTTTTGTGGGTCATGGAAAACGTCACCATTGGTCGCAAATTTAGGGCATGGAATACAGTAGAAATACAGTATTACCAATTTGATTCCCTATAAAGGGAATGTTACTATAATGAAATCATCGAAGAATAGATTAGATTAATATCTGTTGATAATTATATCTAAAATATATTACTTATAATATCTATATTTAAAATAATATCTGTTGAGATTAATATCAGGTTGAATGGAAATAAGATGTATATCAATGTAAATCAAATAGATCATTGAAGAATCGATTACTATTTGAGTCAATAGGTTAATGGAAAGGAGATGAATAATAATGCTGATGATCAATCTTAACTGACTACAATTAACCGATCACTATTTTCATATTAAGGTGAAATATAGCTTGAAAACAATGCAAAATGTCACCAAACGATTTTGATGTTGATGCAATAAATATAGAAAATGGGAAAACGGTGAATTTAAATTTTCAACGCTTCCATGCAATTCAACTAAATGACAACTTCTCATCTAAAGTGTCCTGAATGTGCATCCATAATTTCTCTCTAATGTCAACTGGTTATATTTTCCAAGCCAGATTTATGGAAAACATAACAGTTGTGATGTAGAAATAAAATACACGCATCTGTCAGCCGCTGTTATTATTCAGGAAAAGTAGAAATGATTTCTCTCATTGTCAGAGCATACAGCCGGCCAAAATAACAACGTTCTATCAGAGCAAGACTGCTACCATTTTGCTCAGTGAAATCGCAGTTGTGTTATACCCATGCTGCATCCCACGTAAAATCAGTTCAGTTTAGTGAAAAGCTCAGATTACTATGAACTTGAACAGAATTTGTTTCGATAGACTCGGCATACTGATACAGTTCTGTTAGCTCAGTGAAGAAAGCAATCACAAACTACCTCACTCCTCGTTTGTGTAGTATGCTCTTTGGACTAAAACATAATATTAACTTTTCATGTGAAATTTAACGACTTGCAGTCAAATATTTGTTAAGAATAAGTATAATAACTCACTTAATCTGGCCGAGCGCTTTCGAATCTATGAGATCCATCTTCAGAGGCGTGGGTTCCTAGATCATCATGTCAGTTTTTTGGTTAGAAGTGTTGTGGTTTTTGTAAGAAATCCAGGAATTTAAAACATAATGTTGAGGTCTGAAGAGTCACCTACAGTCGAAATCGGCTATGGTACTAAATGCATACTGAAGTGTACACACATACTATGAACTTGAAGAAAATCTGATTTGAAAGATACTAAATGCTCTTCCTTGCTTTTCTTATTAATAATATTATTACATAAATGAGCGCATATGCTTTCTTATATGTAATGTTAGTATTACAATTAACAGAATTTATTAATTTCTAATTTCTTCAAGTGCTAATTTATACTGAAGACTTCCGCAATGGCGGATATTGACAACAGCTGAACAGAATTCCCGGTTGAATGAGAATAAAAAAATTATATATAACTTTAATTGGGATGCAATATGCTTCCTATGGAATTCTGGATTTGCGAATGTAATACACCTTACAGAATCGTAGATTTTAATAGCAAGCTCTCATGGGGCATAAGACTCATGGTCCCAAGGCAAAAAAAAATGCCCAACAGGAATTAAGTACCAAATATTAATAAATTAAGAGTTAATTAATTTCAAAATCAATTAAGTTCCAAACATGACTGGATTTTATTTGAATGAGCATGACTTTTGTTTATTAGAACGAATATTTCTAATTCTTCCATGTTTTATTTTGACATACACCAGTAAGGTACTTTTTCAGACTAAATGATACCATCATAAAAAGTCAGCTGCTGGCTTTTAAGAAGTGTATGCCTTCATGTACTTTGAAATTAATTGTTGAGATTGATCAGACGGTCAGTTGATGTTATTTAGCCTTAAAGTGTGGGGGTAAGATATCGCCGCATAAAAGCTGGCAGATGGTTATTATAATGTGGGGCTAAGATATCGCCGCATAAAAGCTGGCAGATTGTTATTATAATGTCTAATCCAACTAATCTATGAATGCACTATCAGAAAAAATTCAATACGAATTTCATTTGAAATGGCTTGCAGGTAACGGATCCAGTATATTCGGAGTCAGTGTTGAAAATAGCAGTGCCGGGGCAAATACCTGACGCATTTACAATTCATAGACCACCACCCATGCCAAATATCCAATTTCCACGTCAGCAAGTTTCGAGATTACACTTTAATCAAGGGCCACAGAAAAGGCCCGCAGGGGAAAGGGACAGGGGACCCCTACCCTACACTATCACACTCGACCACAGACCACCAGAGTAATAAAGCTGTTCTAATCCAGCCCAGGGGACATCCGCCAGGTGACCAGGCTTTGGCCCATGTCACTTCAACATATTCACTACACGTACATTGGATTTCATACAATCCATAACACTGGTTTCGTTCATTATCTCGGTTTTAGGTGATGTTTGCTGGTTGAATCATTCGTCACTGTTAATTCTATAATAATTCGATTATTCTGACAAGTACACTGATCAAATAGCAAATTTAACTTCTGAAAATACTGAATTTAACTTCTCCTCATCTTTTCTTTCTTTCTCTATCAATCATCTTATTATTATCATTGACTTCATCAATACCTTATTATATTACTATTACTTTAACTTAAAAATGTCAATTTTCTTACATGCTGCACACAGGGTTTGCCTTGCAGTTATTATAAAACTTATATTAACCATAGCAAATAAGAAAGTACTGTACAAACCTACGAAATATTTATATTCGAGTTTGTACTAATTTGTATAATTGTATGAGTTTGTATTTGTACCTCTAAGTTGCTGTTCAATGTTCAAATGTTCAATGAATTTCAAAAAAATTTCAAATAGCAAATATAATCCTATGGTATTGATCCTCAAATGCTAAAACAGCCTTATAAGCTTATCAACTTTTTAATTATTAATACTCTTCAATCAAAAAAATCTGCAATTGTGCTTGAGAGTGAAATTTCCGGTGTAACTTGGACCTAAGATTTTGATTCTTCAGTTGGAATATGGCAAAGAAAGCAGTTGTGTGCAATTGTTTTATTGCTGATGATGCCCACATGAGTCCAAGACTTGTGCGTGGGTAATGAGGTGGATGATTACTCATAAATGACTGACGGTGAACGGGATTCGAACCTACGACCGCTTAAACGACAGCAAGCTGAAGTTGCAACGCCCCAACCAACTGCGCTAAGCCACTTATTAAATTAATTGTATCTTAGTCATGATGATTAAATAATATGAAAAAATAATTGTAATGTAAATACATAATCGATGCAACTAGTTGCTTAAAACGTTCATTTGAAAACGAAAAAAAATTTCTTAAAGAGTAAATATATAGAGGCAACTTTCAACTTACTTCTTATTTCCGTAACGAACCGTCTCCGGACCTACTTCTTTATTTCGATAAGAATGAACTGGTGCAGTATGGCAGATGCCCCCTGTATACTGTAATGTTTCAATCACAGTCGATTTTGTACTATTTTAGCAGTACTTTGTAGTACAGTATATTTTTGCGTCACTCTGTATATTAGCAGTATTTTCACAAGCAGTATTTTGTGGTTGCTGTTGATACAGATGTCATAGATTACTACAGCTTGTCATTCCTGCCAGTTATATGAATTGGCCTCGCGCATGTCGCCATTCCAATAAAATGAATTCCGCAAACTGGTTTAAAATTGTGTTTCTGCGCACTTCCAAGAATGAGTTGACAGACTTTGCTTACTTACTTACTTTCCGTGTCCATGATCACCATTATGCTATATTCTAAATATTTCCCTCCCAAAATTTGGCCACCTGAAGGGCTTTGTCATTGCATTTGAGGAGGTCGTCATGAGAGCAGCCTGTGTCAAGCAACTCGCACTGCAATAAGTGAGTGTAATTTTGTTCTAAGCCGCAGTCACAGGCAGCATTGTCCTGAATGTAGCCCCAGCGTAGCAGGTTTGATTTACATCTTGTGACTCCTGTGCGTAGTCGATTTAAAGACTTCCAAGTTGTGAAGGGGAGTACACTACCACAGCTTACACTTTCTTTCAGTTCCAAGAGCGGATTTTGCAGTTTCTCCTGCCATAGATTCAACCTTCGTTGTTCAGGTGTGGTAGTAAGAGGTACTGTTGACTGGATAAAACTCCTTCTTGACTTGAGCCTTGTTGCTATTGGCTGATGGTGAAACAGACTTTGCTATTAGTTCAGAATTAATTTTAATAATGTTACTAGGAAGTGACAGCCGTGAGCCGTAGCAGGTATCTGTTCAATCATATAGGGATAAGCTGCTTTCTCCTGGGCAATCTTTGTAAGGGTGACCGATTAGATTGGCCAGTGAAAAAGACACTGTTCTCTGCTATAAAAATCACTTCCCGGTGGTTCGGAACCCACCTAAAACTGTAGGTTCAGCTCATCAATCACCATCATCCAACTCATTACCCACGCACAGGTCTCAGACCTACGTGGGCTTTATCTTCCAAGATAATTCAAAATGTTAAAGTTTTTCTGTTTTATTTTATCAGTATCTGAAATATAAGATGAAATATTTTTTCTTATTTATGACATCGTACTTTATCAATCATTTTAACTTCAAACTCAAGTCATAGAATGGTATTTATTTTCGTATTTCATCCAAATTGATTCAACAATTTGAATAATAATTGTAACAAAGTTAATAATTGTAATATCCTTAGACTAATTCCATCAGTGGATAATGCCATAGCTTCATTTTCTCCAGTCGAGAAAATCTAGAATTTTTCAATCAAACCTGAAGTCATGGGGAATATTTAAAGCACTTCACACCTGATTCCTACACAGCACTTTCACATTCAACATGAAGCTACAAGAGTGTGTCAATACGAACACAACACACATTTCATATTTATTATTAAATAAATATACTCTCATACCTAGATATTCAAGGTATTGAAATATATGGGCGTCTAAATGCGTCAGTGTGTTTGCTTATCCGTCGTCAGTTACGAACTAATGGCAAGCATTTATGCTCAGAGAAAAGGGGACGAGGCAGTGAAATTGATGCTGCAAATACTGGTGCTGCTTTCGTTTTTGCAAATCCTGATTCCAGAGGGCGCTGTGATGTTGCGAATTTTCACTAACGCACTCCTCACCACTCACGCACCCCCTCACACAGTCTGTCTCTCTTCAACATCTCAAACCTACTCGCTCTCTTTTCTCTCTCACTCTATATCCCTCTTTCTTCCCCTGGCACTCCCTCACTCACTCTTTCCCACTCTATTACTCTCTCGGTATGTCATTCTCTCTCACTCTCTCGGTATGTCACTCTCTCTCTAGGTTAAGTGTAAGAGAGGGACACCGTCCCTAACTTCGCCTTTTCATACAAATGTATCACCAAGCTTTTTTCCTTTTTTTTCTGTATATCATATTAATATCATTTTCAGTAATAATTTCACGTTTGTATATAGTTAAAAGTTTATGTAATAAGTAACTGATAATGTTTTATGTAATAATACTTGGTGATGCCTATATATTGTATTTTATACTAGTAACTGTCCAACTATTATTTGCATGAATAAAGAAATCAATCAATCAATCAATCAATCAATCTTCAAATTCGTGTCTGAAGGCAGAAGGAATGATGCTTCGCACACCAGAACAGGTGACAAAACTCTTAGGATACCAAATCATCGTACAACCATTTATACAAAATTTGTTGTAAGTGCCTGTCGTGCTTGGAACGCACTTCCTAACTTCATTAGGTGCCTTGAGAGTCGAGTGGGCTTTATCTTGTCGTTAAGGAGGTACCTTATGGAGAAAATGACTGCGTCCGTCCAACCCTAGAGCAACTGCATGACAATAAAGTCTAGAAATATCAATCCCAAAATTATCCATTAACTTTGTAAATAATATGCCTCTATTGTAGTCTACAGCATACTGGAAACACGATTCAACATTCACCTCAATACATTAAGAAAATCTGTACAAAATCATAATCTTTAATTACCATCCCATCTTCTCTCATCATCATTCATATCATCTTCACAATAATTCTATATATATTTCATTTATATTTTAATCATCTTTTGTCAATCTAAATTAGCAAATTCATAATGTAATATCACTCTATAATCTGAAGACAATTAAATTAACTCAATACTTTGCTGAATTTAAAAATAACGAAACCAAATGTTCTTAAGGTTCAGTGCTCGAATGGACGAATTTTTGTCCAAACTTCGCCTTTTCATGTAAATGCATCACTTAGAATTTCATTTCATAAGCTCTACTCATTAGATCACTTTTAATATTTCCAACAAAATGTAAATAGTATCAACCAGGTCTACTTTCTATGTAATGTTAAAATATTGTATGTACGTGCACATTTGAAAAAAAAGTTGTAAATTTACCATGAATAAAGTAATCTAATCTAATCTCTCACTCTCTCGGTGTATTGATGAGAATGATGCTCATCATTGTTCTTTCTTGTCCTTGTGTGGCATGGTGGGTGCGTTGATCTATCTCATAGTCTGACATACATGTTGTATAACTTATTAACGAAATAACACAAGACGAACGCTATATGTCTTTAATTTATAAACTCGCTACGCATCACACAACATCGCAAAAATACACGACACATCTGGTAATCTACTCGCAAACGCTTTCTAGCCAAGGCCTTCTCAATTTATAGTCTCTTTTTTTTTAGGATGAAGCCCACATAGGTCTGAGACCTGTGCGTGGGTAATGAGTTGGATGATGGTGATTGCTGAGTTGGACCTACAGTTTTAGGTGGGTTCCGAACCACCGAGAAGTGATTTTACAGCAGAGAACAGTGTCTTTTTTGCTGGCCGATCTAATCGGTCACCGTTACAAACAGGACCTACGAGAACGCAGCTTATCTCTCTGATTGAACAGATACCTGAAACCAAGAACAGAACTTGAATCGTAATCTCACTTACATTTTAATTTATAATCATTATGCGGTTATCCTTTATAGTATTTATTGTGCATTATATTGTTTGGCTATAATTTGTTTCAGTTTTTAACAGTTTTTGTCTGTATCTACATGAATTTGGTTTTTACGTAATTATTTAGCTTTTATAATTTTAAGATATACATGTTACCAAACACGATATGCCTTGTAGCGATTGCCTATAATAAATATCTATCTATTTCTCTCTCTCTCTCTCGTGTGTATGTATGTGTGCCACTCTCTCTCAGTGCCCCTCACACTGTCTCTTTCTCATTCACACACACACACACTCTCTCTCTCTCTCTCTCTCTCTCTCTCTCTCTCTCTCTATGTCTCTCTGACTGGTTAAGTGTCAAGAATGGACGAATCCTTGTCCAAACTTCGCCATTTCATGTAATTGCATCACTTAGATTGTCATTACTGTAATTAATATCATACAAATGAGATCATTGTACATAATTCTTTGCACTATAAAAATAGTACTTTCTGAGTTCACTACTGTATATATCTATGTGACGTTGATAGTTTTGATTTTAATCATTCATATTCAAATTTGTAAATTTACATGAATAAAGAAATATAATCTAATCTAATCTAATCTCTCACACTGTTTCTTTCTTCTCACTCCTCTTTTTGTCTCTCACACTGTCTCTTTCTCATTCTCACTCTCTCTCTGGGTCTCTCACTCTGTCTCTTTCTCATTCCCACTCTCTCTCTCTCTCTCACTCTGTCTCTTTCTCATTCTCACTCCAACTCTTTGTCTCTCACACTGTCTCTTTCTTCTCACTCACTCTCTCTTTGTCTCTCACACTGTCTCTTTCTTCTCACTCTCTCTTTGTCTCTCACACTGTCACTTTCTCATTCCCACTTTTAGTCACTCTCTCTCTCTGTCTCTCACATTGTCTCTTTCTCATTCTCACTCACTCCCTCTCTGACTCTCACATTGTCTCATTCTACTCTCTCTCTCTCTCTGTGTTTCTCACACTGTCTCATTCTTACTCTCTCTCTCTCTGTCTCTCACAGTGTCTCTTTCTCATTGTCACTCTCTCTCACACTGGCTCATTCTCACTCTCTCTCTCTGTCTCTCACACTGTCTATTTCTCATTCTCTCTCTCCCGCTGTGTCTCACACTGTCTCTTTCTCATTAGCACTCTCTTTCTCTCTGTGTCTCTTTCTCATTCTCACTCTCACTCTGTGTTTCTCACAATGTCTCTTCTCACTTTCTGTCTCTCACACTGTCTCTTCCTCATACTCTCTCTCTCTCTCTCTGTGATTCTCACCCTCTTTTTTCACTGGCTCTCTCTCTCTCTCTCTCTCTCTCTCTCTCTCTCTCTCTCTATCTTTTGTCTCTCTCTCACTATATCTCACTCTCTATCTCTATCTCTTTTTTCTCTCCCACTATATCTCACTCTCACTCTCTATCTTTTCTCTCTCTCTCTCACTATATCTCACTTTTAATCTCTATATTTTTTCACTATTTTTATCGCTATCTTTCTCTCTCTCTCTTAACGGCACTCATCAATCAATCTCTCTCTCTCACCGTCCCTTACCATGTCTGTCTGTCTCCACACTTACTCACTCTCCTTTTCTCTCACTTTCTCTCTCAACACTTCTCACACACATACACACTCTCCCACTCGCTTACTCTCTCTCCGCTCTCTCACACTCGCTTCCTTCCACTCTCTCTTTTCCTCTTCCACTCACTCGCTCCCCCGTTGGAAACGGAACGTCATTTAGAAGGAAATGCGATTTGCACTGCCGTTAGGGAGCAATAGGATGGCATTAGCAGCATAGCAGGCAGGCATTTTGCAAAAACCATTGACCATCAATTACAAGCAAGCAGCACTGACAGTAAAAACAGTGTGTATCACGAATGAGTGACTGTTTCCTCCTGTAATCGCATCTGGTGTGTGACTTTGTGGACAGGCCAACGCTATTGGCTTCCTACTAAAATTCACTAACTACTCTGGTGGTTTGTGGTGATTACCATACGGGAATTACCTGGAAAAACTGTGGAAAATATTCGACAAATCGATCAAAACTACAGGAAAGAGCGGAAAACTCCAAACGAAAATGCTAACTAGCTATTAAAGAGTTTTGAACGTATATTTTATTTATTCAAGCATTGCAAGCTTATTGAATTGACTGTCCTCTGAAAACTCTAAATAAATGTGAATGCTAACAAACTTTGGGGGATTTTAAAAATAATCTCTGTGAATTTTTCACAGTAGAAATTGGTTGACTAGCTTTGATGGGATTGCACTTACGAGAAGGTTTTATGACCTACCCACCCTCTATACAATATACACAATGAACTATTATAAATGAAATCATACTCTGAAAAATCCACAGTAAGAAGTATTAACATGGGAGGAGGATGCACGAAGCAAGCAACATCATATAATACATCCTCTGGCGTAAACAGGATTTGGAAATAGCTTGAGTTCAATGAAAATTTTTTTTTGTTTTTTGCCAAATGAGTAATGAATCTGAAACTTGTGCGTCGCGAATAAGATGAATGATAAAAAAAAATGTCAGGCGGGAACAGAAACCCCTGACCGCAAGAGAACAATCTAACCAATTAAACCACTGCGACTGCCAATTGTTTACAGTTTTCTCCTAAAGTAACTCACTTCTTACAGAAATAGCTAGAAATGGACGGAATCGATAATTTCATGACTTATAATCGCTAAAAGTCGGAACCCACCTAAAACTGTAGGTCCAACTCATCAATCACCATTACCCAAACACGAGTCTTAGACCTATGTGGGCTTCATCCTCCAAAAAATAAAAAAAAGATAAGAATTTTATAATTACTATAATAATTACTTCTACTGCCATTGGCATATTGTTTTTTTTTTTTTTTTTTTTTTTAATTTACCGTCTCGTGCATGGTTTTCTTCATTAACCATCCTCCGTTAATCTCTGTTAACCATTCACAGAACTGCAAACTGGATTCAAGTCCGCTATTTTAGCCATGCACAAATTTTTGGAAAATGATATTTTTACTATTCCAACCCATTGACTAAAAAATGTCCTTTCTCCCCAAAGTACAACCTCCTTGAATTTTTGGGTTGAGTGGATTGCGTTTGATTTGAATTGTGTTTGGTCGTTGAGTAAGTTTGTTCTATCTTGTTTATGGTGTTTGAATATTTCATATTGTTCCAGTGTATTTAGTTTGTGGCTTTTTTGGAATGTGTGTAGAATTTCCAAGTCAGTTTGGATGTTATTGTGTGAGTGCCCAGTGTTGATTAAGTGATCTGCAAATGTTGAGTCAGAGTTGGAATGTAGTGCTTTGATGTGCTCTTTATATCTTATGTTGAATGATCTGCCTGTTTGTCCTATGTAGTACTTGGGGCATGTGTTGCATTTAAGCTTATATATGCCTGGTTTGTTGAATTTGTGAATTGTGCTGTTTGTTAGGTGAGCTGGTTTTTGTTGGATCTGGTGTTTCAGGTTGTTTGTTGTTCTGAATGCTGTGTTAAATCCGGATTTTTGGAAGATGTAAGCTATTTTGTGTGATTTTTTGTTGAGATATGTGAGTGTGACAAATCTGTACTTACAAAATAGCTTACATCTTCCAAAAATCCGGATTTAACACAGCATTCAGAACAACAAACAACCTGAAACACCAGATCCAACAAAAACCAGCTCACCTAACAAACAGCACAATTCACAAATTCAACAAACCAGGCATATATAAGCTTAAATGCAACACATGCCCCAAGTACTACATAGGACAAACAGGCAGATCATTCAACATAAGATATAAAGAGCACATCAAAGCACTACATTCCAACTCTGACTCAACATTTGCAGATCACTTAATCAACACTGGGCACTCACACAATAACATCCAAACTGACTTGGAAATTCTACACACATTCCAAAAAAGCCACAAACTAAATACACTGGAACAATATGAAATATTCAAACACCATAAACAAGATAGAACAAACTTACTCAACGACCAAACACAATTCAAATCAAACGCAATTTTCAAATACATAATGGCCGCTCATCCTAACCCAAACAGAGCATGACCCCTGGCGGCAGGCTGACGAAGCTTCTTTTCAGAAGTGAAATGCATTCCTCAAGCATCTCCAATATATGTGAGTGAAACATTATTTAAAAGTGAAATACAGTGTCAGTTTTAATATTAGATTGTTCATTAAGTATTTCGTCATGGAAAACATCACAGATATATTTACTCTTAACTTACTTCTTTATTAATTCATTACTGTATTATTTAACAATTAAGTATTCCATCATTACGTTATGGTGTTGGAATCTTTTTGTTTTTCTTTATGTCTTTTAACTTAAAGTATTGTATAACCAAGTCCTTGGGGTAAATGATGATGTAAGCCTCTATTGGTTGTGAATATGTATGTATTCAATAAGTAAACTGAAAACTCCACAAAAGAATTGGGAACTGTTTCTGAAAATCATGTAACATAATAATTTACGGAATAAATTCAAGTCATAGCCATCCAGGGAAAACTCTCCAATACATTTTCTTCCTCTGAATGTTTCTGCACAGTCAATAGGAAAAACTTTTCACGAGTTTGAAAAGGTGTCGGCTTTCTTGGGTGTAATATTAATAACAACACATAATACAGAGAAGTCGCTCATTTAGCGTGCATGGGGCAGCGATCGAAGCCCCTTAATCAGCTTTCATAACGCCGCTTGTTGTTGGAAGGTTTCCGAAAACATTCCGCAGTTTCATTACGTAACAGCAGCAGCAGGAGCAGCCCAGTGGGGCCTACTGGCGCAGAATAGCAGAATACACACGCTTAAAACAACGACCAGTCCTGCTTCGCCTTGTTATCAATAGCCTCAGGCGCTCACAACGATTGTTTAATACGAAAAATACTCTCCCAAAAATGCGAGGGCAAATTAATTGTGATTCAGATGGGCTTAAAAAAAGCCAGCTAATGAAGAGAGGAGTTTGTTTGAGGTAGAGTGAGAAAGAGTTATTGGAGAGAACGAGAAGAAGACACGAGTCATGCGGGAGAAAAGGATGGAAAGGCAAATGAGGCTAATGAAGAGAGGAGTTAATGCAGAGTGAGAAAGAGTGTGTAGAAGAGACCGAGAGGAAAGAAAAATAAGAAATATGAATGAGAGAGAAAAAAATAATAGAAAGGCAGATGAATGAGAAAGGAAAATAGAGGGAAAAGTGAAGCGAAATAGGGTTAAAAGGAATAGGAAAAAATATGGAGAAGGATCGCAGAGAGAAAATAGATTAATTGCATGAGGATAAAGAGTGTAAAGTGAAGAGGAAGAGAAAAAGAGAAATTAACTACAGATAAGGATGTGAGAGATATTGTAAAAACATATGTATTAACTATATAAAAATACTGTATTAGGTCTGAGACATGTGCGTGCGTAATGAGTTGGATGATGGTGATTGATAAGTTGGACAGTGGCGTATATAGAAAAAAATGTCTGGGGGTGTCCCAACAACGGGCAGTGGCGCACTCAGGATTTTACTATGGGGGGGGGGGCGAAACTACCGGTGGGGGGAGGCGAATGGAATACCCCCATCGAAAAGAGGGATCCGGGGTCCACTCCCGGGAACATAAATTGAAGTGAAAATCACAGATTTCTACGCATTTCTACTAATTTCCCTATTTGTTTGAAATTTCGCCCATGAAGTTGGAACTACAGTTTTAGGTGGGTTCCAAACCACCGGCCGGGAAGTGATTTTACAGCAAAGTCTTTGGCTGGCCAATCCAATCAGTCAACCTTACAAAGATGGCCCAAGAGTTCGTAGCTTAACTGACTGAATACCTGCCAAGGCTGATAAAAAAGCTGGATTAAGAGCTGGGAGAGAGACTGTCGAATTAAATTCTCCCCAGTTCTAAGTTTATTTATTAAGTTTAAGTTACTGAAGTTTATTAAGTTGTTTCTATTATTGTTCAAAACTGATGAGTTTTATGGAAAATAACAAGAAGATTTAGTGGTAGGCAACATCTAAAATTAAAGTAAAGTAACTAGGATAATAGATGATTTTTCCAAAGTTGTAGCTTAAGAAATTTAGGCACTATCAAAAGTAGTACTTGAATAAAATGAGTCATTATTTACCTATGAAGAATTCCATTGATCTATATTCAACAGCATAACTCATCACTCACCTGTGAACAAAAATAAAAGATTAGAAAAATTTAAAGAAATATACATAGAAGACTCATTTAAAACTAAAACAAATAGTGGAAATCATGAGTCCAATGATTTTTTCAACTGAGGGTAGAAGAAAACATTAAATTTTATTCTGACTTATTTTTTATGTCTTATTGGATATGTTTCTTTTCTTTCAGTTACTCAAAATTGTTGTTCTTCTCTCTATTGCATAAGAATATTGGACTTTTTTATAAATATAAGTTAGAATTATATGGGAAGGTTGAGTGGAAGAGAGGGCCGGCTACGCCCCAACTTCGCCCTCCAAGGTAAAATAAGGGCAGCCATTCTATTATGCAGCTGTATCAATTTTTTTTAGGATGAAACACGCATAGGTCTGAGAACTGTGCGTGGGAAATGAATTGGATGAGGTGATTGATGAGATGGACCTACATTTTTAGGTGAGTTCCGAACCACCGGAAAGTGATTTTACTGTAGAGAACAGATTATTTTTGCTGGCCAATCCAACCGGTCACCCTTACAAAGAGCGCCCAGGAGTCTCGTAGCTTATCTCTGATTGGACAGATACCTACTACAGCACCCGGCTATCACTTTGTATGAGAACAAATAATTATAGATTAGATTAGATTAGATTATATTTCTTTATTCATGTAAATTTACAAATTTGCATATGAATGGTTAAAATCAAAATTATCAACATCACATAGATATATACAGTAGTGAACTCAGAAAATACTATTTTTATAGTGCAAAGAATTATGTACAATGATCTCATTTGTATGATATTAATTACAGTAATGACAATCTAAGTGATGCAATTACATGAAATGGCGAAGTTTGGACAAGGATTCGTCCATTCTTGACACTTAACCAGTAAAGTTTAAGAGAGAGTTGTTCTATTTGAATTTAGTTGCAGTTATTTTTGTTACAGTATAAAAAGAGCTTATCATAAAAGTAGCAGGTATGTAATTAAGATGAAAATAATGAATAATTAAAAACTATAAATTGTAAAAGAAATTAATTATGATAATGATAATGGTAATGGATGATGAAAAGAAGAGATAATTTAAAATAGTTGTTTCTATACACGTTTTCTTAGATGAATTGTGGTGAGTGATGAGACAATTATATAGGAACAAATAGAAGGTATATGCTGAATTCATGATTCTATGTACAGTATTTTATTTGTATAAATAAGAGGATATTCAATTTACAGTGCTGATGAAATTTAGACTTGTATCAGTGAAAGTATAATACAGTACGGTACAAGATAATTGGATTTTTTAAGAAGTTCGCATCAGAGGTCGATTGGAGAGCTTAGATCAGAAAATCCCCACACAAAAAAAGGAAAAATATCTATAGGCCTGAATATCTACATACAAACTGAAACTCGTACACCAGAGACAGTGAAAGTAAAGCTGCTTAGGAAGTTTTCTACAGTAAGCCCCGGCAGCCCCATGTTATACGTTCTATTTCGCATGGGTGTGATGAAAAAAGTTTGAAAAAATGGCACTTGCAAAACAAGATTTAAAGTTATCCTTTCAAAACATCAAGGATAAAGATATTAGATTGTAGAACACCATCCGAATTTCGCCTTCTTACTTTGTGATTACAGTAATAAGTTTACCTTATGGTAAAATCACCCAAAGGTGGAAGTTGAATTTCCTTTTCAACCTTGTACAAACAAAATAAATGAAATCTGCATTGTAAACAGTATTTGTAACTTATGTAAATATTGGTTGAACTTATGGGAGCCTAACGGTTATTGGTGACGTCTGATTGGTCTATTCAAATTTTTTAACCAATCAGATGCCAACGGTAACATTCCCAGGTAAAGCACCCTTTAGCTCAATCGTTGCATCTGGGTAGCTTAATTTCTGAAAATTTCAGTTTTCAAGACTATTAAAACCAAATTGAAAGAAATGCTTTAAATAAGACAGTAATTTTGTATTTGTTTGGCTTGTAGGAGTCTAGAAATTCCAGACTTTATTAGTGCTCTTGCATAATGCACCATTATGCATTAAATGCACTATGGCGCACCGACATATTAAATTAAATTATTTTTTGGCACACTGAGTAGAAAATCATAAGGTGACAAAACTATTATTTTAAGCATATGAATAAAAATATTATTATTTTACAGCCGGAACTTTTCTTAGATAACGGGGAAATATTTTTTTAGTACCAGTGATAAAAACTTTCAAAATCCCACATTGAAATAGCTGAATCACTATTTACTAGTATAGCTTAACAAACTTGATAGCTCAATAAATTTAGCTAAATGGCTGTTTTTCATTTTCTCATTGTATTCACTGTATCCTATGTGGAAGAATTGCGTCTAGCTTCTAGTATTAGCACGAAGGCTTGATAACAACACAATTTTTGTAAATCAAAGAGCATTGCAACAGCGGCGCGATTCAAAATTAACAAACTTCTTCATTGGAAAGTGAATTAAAAAAAGTTCAAATCAATTTGTACAAACATTGATAAAAACACTTTAGGACAATGTGAAATTTTCAGATTTATGGTTTTTATTTGGGAAGTGATAGCCGTGAGCCGTAGCAGGTATCTGTTCAATCAGATAGAGATAAGCTGCGTTCTCCTGGGCGCTCTTTGTAAGTGTGACCAATTAGATTGGCCAGCAAAAAATACACTGTTCTCTGCTGAAAATCACTTCCCGGTGGCTCGGAACCCACCTAAAACTGTAGGTCCAACTCATCAATCACCATCATCCAACTCATTACCCACGCACAGGTTTCAGAAAGGGCTTCATCCTCAAAAAAAAAAAATAATATTTGGGCTGCAAGATTTTCAGTTTTGTTAGACAAAAAGTTGTATCACTGTCAAATTCATTCGCAAGACTACGTTCAGGAATTGGAACATTTTCACCACATTTTCACCACCCACTTGCCATAACAAGGAATTGGAAGATTTTCACCACCCACTTGGCATAACAAAGTCCTACAAACCACTGACAATCCATGTCATAGTTATTTATAATGTCTAATAACACAGTAATGAGTTTGCTCGCTTGAATAGTCTCAATTAAAACAAGACCGACAGCGCGTTTTGGCATCAACTAATTTGTTTATTAGCGATGACTGGCCATGCCGTTGCAATCTGTCCCAAACAGGACAAATTTTAAGCCATGATAACATTATTTATCACTTTATAACTCGAGGGGAGTTGTTCTGACATGGGAGCCATTTTTTCGGAGCTGAATTCAGCATGAAATACGTCATCGATACAAACACAAATAGGCTAGGCATGTTCACGAATGGACGAGTGGTGCGAAATTTATGGAATATTCGATAATAAATTAATTATTCGAATTATTCACGCGTTATTTTGATTCAGGTTCAGTATAAATAATTACAGATATGGCACACTGCACACAGAAAGGTTAATTATTTGAATGTGTTGATTGAATCATTATGTAAGTGACAAAAAAATGAACTACAATTTTATTAAACTATTATTACATTGTTAAATTGTGAAAGTTTTTTTCTACAAAGAGTATAAAAGTTACGGGTCTTTTGTAGAAGAGGATCGTCAGGTTAAGTTAGGTTAGGTTATTCCTTAGGTTACACCTATGAGTGATTTTAAAATTTTCCATAACTGACACCTAGAGAAATAACCTAGCCTAGCCTAACCTAAATTGGCGGTCCTCTTCTACAAAAAACCCAAAGTTACTCTCATACATTGGGTGTTGACGTTTTTTGGAAATTTAAAATCAGAGAAAACAAATTTGTGTAAGTTGGATATGAGAGGAAATAATCCATATTGAAAATGTCTCCATAAAAGCTAAAGTTGATCAAACAAAAGAAAAATTCCTAAGAAAGGTTGAAACAAGAAAATAATAAATCAAATACATGAATTGTTTTTCTTATTAAATTCCAAGATTGCTACTAGATGAGCTTGTGGAAAGGCTATGGAATGAATTAAACTTCAAAGAGTAAATGTGACCAATTGGTGACAAATCTTAAATCATATTTTTTTTAAATATTAATAAATTTTGGTGACCGATCGGATTGGCCAGCAAAAACGACTACGTTCTCTGCTGTAAAATCACTTCCCGGTGGTTCGGAACCCAACTAAAACTGTAGGTCCAGCTCATCAATCACCATCATCCAACTCATTACCCATGCACAGGTCTCAGACCTATGTGGGCTTCATCCTTCGAAAAAAAATGTGACAGAATCAGCCGGAGTCATACTTGCATAGAAATGGGTAAAAGGTAGAAACAAAACCCACCAATCAAAAGTTACTAGTATTTACAATGATACTACTATGTCTTCTTTTATGAAATCGAAAATAAAATAGTTGGTCTATGTCTATAGAAATAAGAAGTTGAAATAAGTTTGTCTATATAATATGCATTTGTTAATTAATTCAAGGCATTTTCAAATTTCAGACTGGAGATCAATAACCTACCTGGTACAGCACAGTACAATGGAACCCATTTTAATGTCAGGTTGTAATTAAAATTATCAATTTTGATTGCATCCCTCCATGTCAGAATTCGAAACAATAAAAATTTGTGAAAAAATATCTAACAAAAACAGTTTTGAATTGAAATTCTAGGACAAAAAAAAATTGCATCGACCGGGAATCGAACCCGGGTCGCCCGCGTGGCAGGCGAGCATTCTACCACTGAACCATCGATGCTTGTAATTATCTGAAGAGAAATAAGAAATTAGCTCATCTAATAACAGTATACAAAATAACAGTATACTGTGTCACGATGCTACAGGGAGAAAAAAATGAGGTATAATACGTATTATCATAGACTATCAAGGTACTTATCCCTATCATCTAGGACTTATACCTATTATATGGTACTATATTCGGCCAGTATAATAATTATATTGCCATTATTCACAATAGCCTACTCATATTTTCATTTTTTTTGTTTTTCCCGTAAATTCACTACGTTATGGATTAATTCCTATTATCTAAAAAAAATTTAAATAAAATGGTTTATTTACATAGATTTTCTAGAAAGTGAAAGAAATCTGTTTCTCAGCTACCATTGAATTTTCGCAATTTTTTTTTTTTAAACCTACAATTTAATGCGTACTTACTACCAGCTGATTTATGATGGGACAAACTCTTTTTATTCTCCCCACCACTCATGAACCAAACTCTCCTCCTTTTTTATTTCCAGCTATCATTAATCAGCCGTATTCAATTTTGGCTCCCATTATCTAGCATCCACTGGTTTATTTTTCAAAGAGGCCTGTGCATTGCAGGGAATCTGGTATGATGGATTATCATGTCGTTTGTATTTCTTCAACCGTACTTTCACTTTCATTCCAATTCTCTATTTCTCTTACTCTCACTTACACACACTTATTCTCTCTCTCTCTCTCTTCATCCCTCACGGTACTCTTCAAACTTCAAATGCATCATCACCCAAAATATCGCTCTATCTTTACCTCTTAACATTATTGTGATCGGGCCCTTTCAATAATATAATATTCACCACAATCATGGTTTACTTACTACTCATCATTACCACTAATTCAATAGAGTTTAGACTAACCACAGACAGGGTATTTCTTATTAAAAATATGTACTTGGGTTTCTTGCTCCATAACTGTCTGCATTGTTAATATTAACTTTTTATTGTAAATTCAATGACTTGCAGTCAATTTTAATTGTGAATAGATAATATTCCTACTCACTTCTGGCCAAACGTTTTCGAGTTATGGAAACTCATCTCCTTCTGCTCCTCCTCCTCGTCCTTTTCCTCATCCACCTCCATGACTCGAAAACGTTTGGCCAGAAATGAGTAGGAATATCATTAATCATTTATTCATAATTAAAATTAGCTGCAAGACGTTAATTTACAATAAAAAGATGAAAATTTGTAAATAAATTAGAAAACTCTGTCTGTGGTTAGTCTAATCGTTACTCTATTGAATATGTGGTACAGTAGAAACAATTAGGCTGGGCGCACGGCCGTTTGGTAGTCAGACATGGCGAGGGGAGTGTTTATCGCTCATTTCTAAAAACATGTTGCTCGTGCGACACTGCAGATGTCTTCAAGGTCAACTAGTCAACTTTTAACAGGCCGGCTAGTAGTGAAACCAGAGCCACGCGCCCAGACTAATTGTTCCTACTGTAATAATGAGTAGGCTACAAGTAAGCAAACCATGTGGAGAATATTATATTATTGAAAGAGTTAAGGCCCGATCGCAATCATCGAAAGAGATAAAGATAGAGCGATGTTGTGGGCGATGAACTGGAAGTTTGAAAAATTGTCTCCTGAAAAATCAGTGAGAAATTTCTAAAAAAAAATTGGAATTTGCGGAAGGGTGATTTTTTTTATTTAGTTTGTATGACTAATTATACTGTACTAGCAGGATGTCCGATTCAGTTCAATCTGAATTTTTAAAACGTGTTATAATCTATCTACAAGTTTAATTAAATAGGCTCTTTTTTCTTATTCCTTTTCTCTTTTACTTCTCTATATTCTTCCTCTCCTTCTTCAACACCATCGCCTTATTATTATCTTTCTTTTTCACCACCATCTTATTATCCTTCTGCATCTTTTTCTTTTCTTTTTCTTATTCCTCTTTTCCTTCTTCTCCACCACCATTTTCTTCTTCTCCTCCATCTTCTTTTTCTCCTTCTTCCTGTTCACCTTCTCCTTCTTCCGCTCTTAGTCCTCCTTCTTGCTCTTCTTTTTCTCCTGCTTGCTCTTCTTTTTCTCCTTCTTGCTCTTCTTTTTCTCCTTCTTCATATTCTTCTTGTTCTACTTTTTCTTTCTCTTCTTGTTCTTCCAATAACTTCTCCACCTTTTTCTTCTTCTTCTCCTCCTCCATCTTCTTCTTCTTCTTTTTCATCAATCCTTTACTCTCCAGCAATAGAAATGAAATAATGAAATTTATTCCTCCACAATTGTGATAATAATTCTCAATTTTATAACACAGGAATTTTTTGGCCATATTTACCATCGTGGTAGTCTCAACGACAGATAATAGCAAGTAGCTGTTTATTGTATAGGGTATGGCGATTAATATGATGGTAATGAATTAAGAATATATTTTTACTGAAATCGGCTACTTGTACCCTGAAAAAATCTTGGTAGTACAGACTGCAAGAAACAATACAATACAATGATTGTAAATTATTATGATTCATGCTCATTATCAATTCCTAGAACCTAGAAGAATAAAGAAGAAGAATAACAAGAACGACAATGAATCGAAACTTAAAGTTTTCCTTATCCAGTTCCAAGTTTTCCAGTAATAAAATGTGATGCACACCAGTTATCTTATTGACACGCTTATGACTGATGAAGCGGCAGAAACATACAATGATAACAATGATAAGCTAATGATAAGTTAATAAAATGATGTGGCAACATTATTGGATCGTTAACTACCGGAGCGTTAAAAGAAATAATTTACCGAGTTTTGATAACAAAATGACTGAGATTTCAATTATCTCAACAAAGAGTTTGTTGGTCCATCTTAACGACTTTACATTTGTTATTTTTGGGACTGTTCCAAAATACCAGACACGTTTTTTATCAAAGTGCACTTGATAAATAATAATCTTCTAGACATTTTAAAACCATATCTCCATTCCTAATGAGCATTATCAACAGCGCAATAGAACAAAGTGGTTGGATGAGGTCATTGTCAATAAATATAACACATTATTTCACAATAGTCTGCCTTTAATAACTGCATTTTAAAAAGCAGTGATGAGGACAAAGCGGAAAAACTGCTAATGTTTTTTTTAAGCAATTTCTCAGAACAGTAGTAGCATACAGCCTTCTGTGATGATGATGACGATGATGTTGATGTATAACCCTTTTAATGAATGATCGAAAAATTGGATTTAAGATTGTACTTTGTGGAAGAGCCTAATAGTTACAAAAAACCATTGATGTGTACTATATACAAGATGAGTGACTAGGGAATCCCCGCTAAGGCGTGACTTGTTGTGGCCTTCAGCCAATCACAAACCTTCAATGAAAGGGCAGCCTATCCCTTAGCCAATCATATCATTCAGTGTTTAGTATATATTAAGCTACTCTGTACTTTTGTTTTATTTTGTTTGAGATTGATAAAATGGTGTAACAACCGAAACTAGTATCTCACTATTTTTAATAAAGGTAGTTGTGACAACTTCGTCTTATTATTAACTTTTCAAGTGAATTTAACGACTTGCAGTCAATTATTCGTAATGTTACAAAAGCAAACAAGCAGTTAATCACGCACTTGTTCTATTTATATCATTCCATTGTTTTCATGGACAGACGCAGCTACAATTTGATACTTTTCGTTCTCACTCGTTAGATGTCTTTCTCACTCCTATTCTTCAAGTCTGCAACTCTCTCACTCAATTGATCTCCTCTTCAATTCTACATTCTTCTTGAACAATTGAGGTCTATTCCAAGCTTTCTTGAAGATTCTCGAAGTGTCTGGTGAGCTCCAATTCTTGAACAATTGAGGTCTATTCCAAGCTTTCTTGAAGATTCTCGAAGTGTCTGATGAGCTCCAATTCTTGAATTATACAACTACAAAAGCTATATAAAGGAGTCCACGTGAACCAGTGAGTTAGTTTACAAACCCGTGTGACAGATTTTATTACAGATCTCGTGAGAAAGACAATCCAGTGCCAGTGGAGTAAACAAACAGTGCTTTATTCAGTCTTTAGACAGTGTCAAGTGCAGAGACAAGTGTTTACTGTTTATGCAGCTTACTGATAGTTTAAAGACGTTGTGTTAAGTGATATTATTTGGGATTGTCAAATAGCGAATTGGACTGTGTTTTTGTATGTGATTAGTTGCTCTTTTTATAATTTCTTTCTGCATTATTGTACAGTTTATTGGACTCTTGTTTCTTTTATTATTGATCAGCCTGTAATTACTTATTCATTAATTCTTGTAAATAATTACTAATAAGTATTAGCTTGTCATTTGATAATCTGTTTTTATTTAATTAATTGAACTTACGATTAATTTGTGTAAATAGACTAATTTGTGTAAATAAAGTGCAAGTGTGAACTTTAGTGTTGCCAGCCATATTTTAGACATTAGAACCCGTAACAGTATTATTAATAATATTCGTCTTATTATTAATTATTGATTTATTTTAATTGGAGAATATTAATTTGGGAATTATGTTCTAGCCCACAGTGAAGAATATACATAATAAAAGTAAAAAATATCGAATTATTAAAATCAAGGAAAAATTCAAGACTCAACTGCTAAGAGCATAATATTGTAGGTGTTCGACTTATCAGACTTTTTCCCATGAAATGGAACAAATGTGACGCAGTACGGTGTTGACTAGTCAGGGCACAATATCGAATTACTTGTTCGTGGTTAGTTGCCGGTTTTAAGCACTGTGCAATACCATACTCAGACCATTTACCCGACCCTGCGCGTCATTCACCACTGGATAGTGAAGGTGGCAGACCAGCTGAAACCCGATCTTCAGGTAAAGACGGAGAGTTCCCCTTATTAAATTGTTGATGGATAAAATTAAACTCACTTGCAGAGTTGGAAACGTTCTTCGTTCGAAAAATGAACAAACTAAAAATTAGAAATCTTATATAAAATTGAAATTTAATTCATAATTGAACATTGGAAAAACTAAGTTATATTGAATGAAAGAAATGATGTTGATCAATATCAATTTTGATTAATGGTACTCAATACATACTAATTTTATAAATTGCACCTTTTCTCAAGTACGATGACTTTGAATCTGATTTTTTAAATCATTATTTAATCATCATGTGTACAGAACAGACTAATTATGACTTCCTTGGGGCCAGAGTGACTTAATTGGGTAAAGAAGACGAGTAAGGGAAGTGATAGCCGAGTACCGTAGCAGGTATCTTCTCAATCAAAGATAAACTACGAAACTCCTGGGCCATCTTTGTAATGGTGACCGATTGGATTGGCCAGCAAAAAGACTCTGTTCTCTGCTGTAAAATCACTTCCCGGTGGTTCGGAACCCACCTAAAACTACAGGTCCATCAATCACCATCATCCAATTCATTACCCACGCACAGGTCTCAGACCTCTGCGGGCTTCATCCTCCGAAAAAAACATTGACGATTTTCAACAGTAATTTACAAATTAGTAAGGCTTTCAGATTGAACTGGCGGGTGTAGCGAGAATTATAAATATTACTATTATTTATGATGATAATCATAACCATAATGAAATCATATTTTATTTTTAAATTGTTTAACAACAAACTGCAAACGACTTGAAGCCCTGACAAAGCAATCCGACTAATGGAAAATAGAACAACACCTGTAAATGAGAATTACAGCCATTAAAAGTAGGACTCAGCCTGGAAGTAAAACAATGCTTCCGAGAAAGATTAATTCCAAACATACAGTTCTCCTCCGCTTATTGAGCTGTTGAAGTCGTTTGTTGGGCACGGCGAATTGGAAAAGTAATCTGAATAACGTTTCATGGACGAAGAAAGAGAAGAGAGAGAATGACAGAGAATGAGTAAGAGAGGAGAAACAATAAGGTGGAACCGCTGAAATGAGAACGGAAGCTATTACGGATTACAAAAAGGCATTTTCTGTTAAATGCACTGTAGGAGACATGACGGTGCTTACAGGAGTTATTAGGAAGCGGATAATGGAAAATCACTTGACTTGGTGATAAAAAATAATAGTACAGTAATAATCAAAGACACTTGATAACGATGCACTAACAAAAAGTACTAGCACTAAGTTAAAAGTTAAACAATAAATAGGTCCAGATTTGCAAAAGAATTACAACCGAAAATGGCATCCTAGTGATATTTTTGAAAATTACAAGCTTTGTAGTTGAAGCCTCTCCACAATAATTTTACAAGGATAATGGTTTATTTATTTAATTTATTTATTTATTTTATCTATTTTATTTATTTTATTTATTTAATTAATTAATTTATTTATTTAATTTATTTATTTTATCTATTTTATTTATTCTATTTATTTTATACATACATGAAAAAGCTCACAAACAGAAAGTCCATTAGGAGCAATATTGACATTCTACTTTAACACATGCGAAAACAGAAAATCAGAGGTGAAGGATGCTCATGAAACGCTTATACTGTACAGTAGGAACAATTAGTCTGGGCGCACGGCCGTTTGGTAGTCAGCCATGGCGATGGGAGTGTTTATCGCTCATTTCTAAAAACATGTGGCCCGTGCGACGCTGCAGATGTCTTCAAGGTCAACTAGTCAACTTTTAACAGGACGGCTAGTAGTGAAACCAAAGCCACGCGCCCAGACTAATTGTTCCTACTGTACCATAGACGAACCATCAAGTATCTTACTATCCCTGATCAATGACTGTACTATACTTATTTTTATGAGTTAATTTTTAAATTTCTTCATTTCATTCATTTTTTTGTGCTGATGATTTCCACATGAGTCTAAGACTTGTGCGTGGGTAATGAGTGGCTGATAATGATGTAATGGATGGAGAATGGAAGTTTTAGGTGGGTTCAGAACCACCAGGTAAGAACAATAAATAAGATATGTTATTTTTTGCCGGTCATCCTGATTTTTATCAGCTTTTCCATCGTTTTTTTTTTTTAATGCTCAGCTAGAAAACATAATTATTATTTTTCAAAATATCACTGGAAAATAAACAACCCTTTGATGGTCATAGGGATGCCATTCTTGGTTGAAAATTTTTCGCGAATATGTACCTATTTATTGTTAAACATATAACTTAGTAGAAGGAATTTTTAAGTGCTTGGTTATAAATTTTCTTTAATTTTGACCCCACTTTTCTTTACAACCAGGAAATCACAAAATAGTATGCCTTGAAGCGTTTCACACAGTTTTATGCGTTTTTATATTCATTTTCACTACACTAGTCAAAAATGTTTGAAGATGGTCCAAAGTAAAATTGTGGTGAAATTTTCCAGTTTATTTACTTCAAAAACAAAAAACATCCAGCTGTGGTTCAAATGAGATGCAGAAAGTTCTATCTGAAGACAGCTGAGCGTGGGAGGGCCAAGTACTTTTTTGCTACTCTCAACAACCCGAATGAAGCAGAAATCGATTGAGCCCGACTTCCATCTAAAATTAAAGGGGTTCTCTCTCTTTTGCAAGGAATTTCGCTCTGGTTTGCATTTAGGTTGAAGGTTAGCCTCACTTTTTGATCCTGTGGAATAACAAGGTTACTTCTGGAAATAGATTTTTCCCTTGATCAAATCTGCATACCGATAGAAGAAGAGAAAAGAGCTACGGAATATAAGTATATAATAATTGAATACAAAAATTTTGTATCTAGAGGGAAAATGAGATAGGGAAGAATTTTGTTTTTGAGTGGAGGTGATAATATGAAAATCGCTTCCTAAATAAAAAGATCTTCATTAGTATCCCAGGTACTATGCATTTAAAATTATCCACAAGCAATCCAGATAGATAGGAGAGAATTTCGAATTGCTAATTTAATTCCATCAAATGCCCCAGAATATGGTGATAAAGATCCATCTTGTTCCCACTAGTATATACAGTAATAAAACTTTAAAAAACACTTTTAAGTGGAAATTGTGGCTAACGTCATGGCGTGACGGCCGTTTCACTCTGTTGTCAAGAGCATCATCAGACGACCCAGAGAGTACACTGATTTAAGGCATGAGTTTGAGGGTTCGGTTATGGATGTTGGAAGAGTGAAGAATAGGTATGAGATTTCTTGTACAATAGCATCCATCGAATTTCTGAATTTCTATTATTTACTGCTGTTAACATTCGTACACCGAAAGTCTTTAGTGCAATTGAACTGAGAGTTCGAAATTCATTTTCGCCTACATTAAATTCAACAATTGTTAATATTTGAATATCCTTGGATTATTTCCACATATATATATGGTTTCAACATAGAAACTGGGAATCACATCACTCACTTATCCTATCATCACTTTACTAACTGCTGCACTGATTCCATAATTCAAAATCAAATTATTATTTTCTACTTAGTTTTACTTAGAAAGGTCTTAGTTTTACTTAGTTTTCTACTTAGAAAATCATAATGGCCATAATAATGTCTCATAATTTGTTAGTAAAAACATTTTCTATGCATGAGGAATTCATTGCATTTTTAGAGTGTTAATTAGAATGTGTTTACACATTCAAGCATCCACTACTAGATAACAATAATCACCACACCAATGAAAAATCAAGCACATGCTGACGAATTGGAGCAGCGTAATAAAACTAGTAATAAACACTGTCCTCACCATTTTTTATTTTATTTTATTTTATTTTTTTTGATTCTGCGATGGTGTTTATTATCGAGAATCGGATTCTGTGAAGAAAGGACCTTTACGTTAGTTTGTCAAAAAAGGAAACAAATAAGAATATAACTTGTGCTTTTGAAAAGTAGAAATCAAAAATTAAAAAATGCAGTGAATGAAATTGAAGTTTGGATACTGCTTTATTTTATTCAATGTATCACATTAGTTATATATTTTTCTTAAAAGTATAAAAATATCTGTAAAAAAGCTAGCAAAAACTCAATTTGTTACCGTGTGACCCCCCTCTACTGGGGCCGCCCATGATTTGAGGAAACGAGCTAGAAACATTAATTTCAAGACCTATTTACATATTTTGATAATTTTTTGAGCACCCTATTATAGTTATTTTTATTTTCAACCAATACGATTAATGTCAGCAGCTTTCTCTTTCAAAATTGAACAGACCGATATTTATATTAATATTTCTCTCGTAGAATGAATGAAACATTCCAATAATATCTCTCAGTAGATTGAATAAATCCTTAATATGTTGTGTGTATACACAAACACCATTCTACAGTATATACAGTACGCACAGATACAGAATAAATTTACTGAGCGATGTAATATTTATGTAACCTCGGATGTAATGAGTTCAATTGGATTCCAATTCAGTGTATTTGACCTCGAAACGGAATTCAATGAAGGATGATGAGATGTTTTTCATGTAAAACGCGCAGTTGGTGGTGGTTTGAAGGTAAAAAAGGTAAAAAAGGTTGGGTACCCGCGTTCATCCAACAGGCTGATGCGGAATTGATTGATTCCCCGGGGCTGTTCGAATGCTAGTTTTATAAATAAAAAAAACCGGAGAATTTCGTTCCTATTTATTTTCCAATTCATCACATTGTAAAAAAAGCTGGAGATAACCTGAATAGAGGAAAATTCGTGAGTTGGTGACACGATTGAAGTGAAAAAAGGAAGGGGATAAATAAATTTGATAGGAATTAGATTTGTAATCGATCATGGATGAGTTTTTTGAATTGTTTTAATTAATAAAACACCAGGGATAGTTTGATTGAGATTGATAATGGTATAACAATCGAAACTAGTTTCTCAATATTTTTTAATAAATGTGTTTGTGACAGCTTCGTCTAATTATTCATTATGGATATCTTCCACAATATCACTTTCACAACTACAAAGAAACTTTGTTCTGTTTTTTGCAACCGAGACCTCTCAATTTCAATTATATATGTTCCTAATCGATAGGTAAATCTATATAATAAGAGAGGGTAGGAGAGTGTTTGTGTTTTTTTGTCTTACGATTTTCACAATAACGGCAACGATTTGGAACACTGAATTTGGCACATAGCTTCCTCTAAACTCAATTCAGTGCACCTCAAAGACCGATTTTTTATTTTATTTCCAGAATTTTCAAAATTAATGTTCAAAACTTCAAAATTCCACAGATTGTTGTTGTTAATGTCTTTCAATCATAGATCATGTGGTAGCCATAATTATTATTGTCCTTAGTAATTTCAAGATACCTTTTAGTAGCACCTTCTTCCATTAGATAGCGCAGTGCGTAGAAGAGCACCTGCTCATCAAGCTCAGGAACTTGGGTTCAAATCTCCTTATGGAAAATTGCTCATAGAAGTGCAAAACCAATATGGTTGAAATTATTTACTTTGCATAATTTTTTCTCATAGTTTTTCTCTTCTTTTCTGTAAGAGAAATTATTATTTCCATTCTAATCAGCATAATAAATAAATACGTAGCTTTTTTAAAACAATAATAAATATTCGTAAGTTAACTAAATCCAATGATGTTTGGGCTTGAACGGGGATTTTTGGGAATTATTTTTACCTATTACTATTATTAAAAATGAATCAATAAAAAACATCAAATTAGTTAAGATCAGAACTAAGATTGAAAAAAATTGAAGGATATAATAAATTTAATATGAAATTCAACTGAATTCAATCTTGTGACCGCTACCATCAGTTATCAACCAGAAAAACTGAATTCCCGGGTAAAATGCTTGCATTAAATATGTGTAGTGGAAAGTAGGAAGGCTTCCAAACATTAAAAAAGTAAAGAAAGTGTCAATTGTTTTCACACACAGGTTTTGATGAATTAAATGCTGAGTTTTCAGGATTAAAAATCCTGAATCCTGATTAAAAATCTCTCCAATCCTAATAATCAATCTCTCCTAATAATCAATCACCCAACAAAGAAGATAGAACGTCCTGTATATCATACAAAATATATTGTACTTTTATGATCATTGCAAAAATACTGTTCACATTAGATATCATATCTAAACCACATTACGTGTAATTAATACCACATATGTGTGATAATACAACCTAATAAAAATATGCAATGTACCAACACCTCCGGAAATACAGATCTTTTGAGGTATCAAATGTACTGGATTCCATAAAAATTCGATTAAAAATTGGTAATTGGCTCGAATCTATAACAATTGGTAATAAATTGAAAATGTATGATTCTAATAAAGAAGGGCACGTTTTAAATGAAGTAACAAAACTGTATCATACTGAAATTGACTTTTTGCCTAAAAAAATGTAGATGAAAATAATAAATAATATGATTATTATATATAACAATCACAGGTATCTGTTCAATCAGAGATAAGGTACGAAACTCCTGGGCCATCTTTGTAATGGTGACCGATTAGATTGGCCAGCATAAAAGACTCTATTCTCTGCTGTAAAATTACTTCCCGGTGGTTCGGAACCACGCATAATGAGTTCTATTTTTGTTCTTGTTTCTATTGTATTTGTATTTTGGAGAACCTAAATGAATCAGATTTTACGATGGTGTCTATTATCCAGTATTGGATGCTCCACTGTCCAAGCACCTTGTTGAACAAATACCTACGCAGCCAGTAATCAGTCTATCATTTGACCTAATCGATAAAACGGTTAGCATTTAACTGCAGTATAATTTTGAGAAAATAATAATATCAGGAGAGAGGTGAATATTGGCATGAATACAGAATGCGTGCTGAGAGACATAGCAGGCAAGTATAGGTCAACCCGTGGGAGTGGCTTGTAAATTTCAACGCGCTTTTGGCAACAGTATCTGTTTCTCCTGTGGGATCAGCACTGAATGAGAGAATTCCCAATGGACTCCATTAATCAAACAAAACTACATGTTACAGAAGATACATTTTTGTTGGCCATGGCATTATTTTGTTATCAATTTGATTTACTCATAACTCAATCATTAAACGCATATACTTGATTAATTACCGAAGAGCGTAGAGTAATGTAAAGAAAGGTGTTGTAATGTCCCTATATCAATATTACCTTAATCAAGTCTCTTTGTAGATGGAATTGGAGTTTTCATATTCGTATTATCGACTTAATTTTTCCTGGTGCTAAAAAATTTATTTGTTTTAACTTTGATTTTTCACATAATTTAATCATTGAACTTATGCTTAATTATTTACCGAAGAGTATTATGAAGAAATTCCCAATATAGGGTGGTGATTGGTCATGCGGTGAGCGTGGTGTTCAAGTGATCGTGATGCTCAGTCACGACCGCTCAAGACTGCGCTTGGATGGGTGACCGTGCTTCAATGACTTGATGTTACAACCTTTTTTATCACTTACCCGGTGGTTCAGAACCCACCTAAAATAGTAGGTCCACCATGTTCCCCGTAACATGGCTCTAACGGCGAGGTGGAACTACCCGTAAGGGTCTCCCCACCATTAAAAGCCATACGCTTATTATTATTATTCCCAATATACGTTATGGATATATAAACTTAGGATTTGTGATTATATAAGGTTGATATAATGTACCTAAATCAATATTACCTCAATCAAGTCTCTCTTTATTGATGAGATTAGATTAGATATGTATGTTATCGACTTAGTTTTTCCGGAGCTGAAAATTTTCATTTTTTAAACTTAGATTTACTCATAATTTAATCATTAAATTGATCTACCTAGTTCTTTACCGTGTAGCGTAGAGCAATATGAAGAAAGGGGTTATAATGCATCTATAACAATATTACCGCAATCAAGTATCTTTATAGATGGAATTAGAGGTTTCTAATGTATAATATCGACTTAATTTTCCCAGAGCTGGAAAATTATCTTTGTTTTATAGTTTTCATCGAATTTTCACAGCTATTTATGTTGTCAATATCTGTGTTGAGGGATATCTCCCTTTAATGACATTGGAATGATATTCAAAGATTATAACAGTATTTTATTGATGTCTTTACATAATTCATTCATGTACTACTCAACTATCGGACTGTCGCCTGTCTACTATATCGTCCACCACTCTTACTAAATTTAATAATTAGAGCGAAATTATTGGGTTTCATTTTTTACTTACATTCAACTATCACCAATCACTTGTGCTTTGCCATATGCAATAACCTGGAGGCTACTACGATAGTTTTAATATTTTTTTGTATGAAAAAAAAGGCATTCAGATAATTTTTTTCAAAAACTTCTGTTTTTTAGGATTTGAAAAGAAAAAATTAATACATTATTGGAGCATATTTAACCTAAATACAATGGATGAAAGTATCCTTTGATACGTCCATTGAAAAATAACAATAGAAATAAAAAATAAGGAGAATTATTGTGCTTTAAGGTGAAATTTTTAATGAAAAAGACCCTAAGATTTCGATTCTAATTTTAAATTTTGTGAAAAGCTGTTTTGGGCAATAGCCTATCGCATTCACTCACATTAAATGTACGTTAGTGAAATCAATAAATAAATAACATTTATATAATAATTTATGAACGGTAGTTCTTCATAGGTCTAAAGTATATATTAGTCTAAAGTCATATGATACTAAAGTATTTCAACCATGATTAATTTGATAGATTTATTAAAACTACGAGTTCAAAAAAAATGTATAATTTTTAATATCATCCTTTCATCTATTTAGAGCTCAACAACACTGAACATTATGATTTTAAATTATTATTGGATTTTTTTTAGTTATTTCCTCGAGTTTACTAGTAAAAAACTAATTTACTTAATTATCATTTTTTAGACATATTTTTTCACGCAATTATCGGAATTATTCTATACCAATTACCGGAAAAGTTCTTAAAACACCTTATCAAGGACAATTACAGAAAGAAGCTAAAATATATCTTATTGCAACTTAAACATTCATGCCACTTTTCTACATTTGCAAAAGTTGCGAAAGAGACTGAACCAACAATTAGTCAATGTCAAAATGGCAAAGTTTGGCCCGTTTTTCTTCTTTTTACTTCAACAAGGACATTGATTGTGAGAATGAGAAAAGTATTCTAAATGTTTGAATAGCATGAATCGTGAGTTGGACGTTTTTTGTCTAGATCACGATACAGTTTACAAGAAAAGGTGATAAGGTTGCACCTAGCTTTGCATTCAACTCGAACAATTACCTCTGTCCAAACTCTAAAGAATGACAAGTCAGCCTCTGATCTAGATGGCCCAAACTGGATATTACAAGACACGGCAAATGAATAGGACAAGGTTAACCGACAATTAAAAGAGGACGATTGATTATATACCACAACAGTTTAAAGAATTGTCTTTCTTTATTTAAAATTAATTGATTCCCGAACCTAGATAAATAGCTGAATGCAAAAATCTAATTTACAATTAAGAGTTTTCAATGAGACAATTAATTAATCCTCATTGGAATCAAATGACAAAACAATTCCGCAAGGTCTCGAAAATGTATTCTTTTTTTGCTTCCAGACATAATGACCCTTCTTTCTACTATTCTTCTTCATTTCTTTATACCTTCTCTTTCTACTGTTCTTCTTCCTTTTTTACCTTCTCTTTCTACTGTTCTTCCTTTTTTAACCTTCTCTTTCGGAGAACAGTGGAGAATAGTGAAAAGAAAGAGAAGGAAGAAGAGTAGGTAGAAAGAAAGAGAAGGAAAAAGAACAGTAAAAAGAGAAGGTAAAAAAGGAAGAAGAACAGAAGAAAGAGAAGGTGAAAAAAGGAAGATGAACAGTAGAAAGAAAGAAGGGAGAAGAACAGTAGAAAGAGAAGGTGAAATGAAAGGAAGGTAGGTTTTGGAAATAAATGGTTTTGTAAATAAAGAGCCCAGATGAGAATTTCGCAAACAAAAGTACGATCTTGACATACAAGGTATTTCATGAGTAACTAGATCTTTTTATTTTTTATTGCTGATGATGCCCACATGAGTCCGAGACTTGTGCGTGGGTAATTAGGTGAATGATTACCCATAGATGCCAAACGGAGGAGCGGGAATCGAATCCACGACCGCTGAAACGACAGCAAGCTGAAGTTCCGACGCCTCAACCAACTGCGCTAAGAGGCCCGCCATTACTCAAGTAGTTATTTGGAATAATAAATTGATAATTATTGTAAGTATTATCAATCTCAAACAAACTAAAACCAAAGTACAGAGTAGCTTAATATATACTAAACAAGGAATGATACTATTGGCTAAGGGATAGGCTGACCTTCATTGAAGGTTTGTGATTGGCCGAAGGCCATAACAAGTCACGCCCACTGGTGGGAGGAGCAACAGAAACTCTTGTTTGAGATTGATAATGGTAGTACTGTATCTCACTATTTTTAATAAATGTGGTTGTGACAACTTCGTCTTATTATTCATTATGGATATCTTCCACAATATCACCTTCACCACTACAAAGAAAACAAGATATAAGAAGGAAATAGAAGAAAGTGAAAGTTAAATACAAAGAAAGTTAAAGTTAAATGCAAGAAAGTTGAAGAATCAGAAGGACCAGAACTGAGAATTTTTGTATACATTCTGGAAGAATCTTAAATAAGTCAAAGTTCAACTGATAAGTCAAAAGTTCAACAAATACGCTATCCCCCCCACTGGATGTATCAAATATGGCGGGAAGCGCTAATATTGGATCAGAAATGGCAGGCATGCAATAGCAATGTGCATCCCAAATTCAACAACATCAAGCTCATGTCATACAAATGAATATTCACTCTTATTAAAGGTCACGTCGTAATGCTGCATGTTGATGCATTGGCCTATACACAATGTGTTCAGTAAAGCATTGCTTGTTAGGCATATAGAACACAAATAATCCAAAATGTGGATGAAAGTGTGAGAACGTCCCGATTGTCCAAATACCAATTAGCTAGCTGCAGCTGAATGCTATAAATCATCTCCATAAATATTTTATTCAATTGACAATAGAAATATAGGATACAGGGCCGTTACTTTTTTTTAACTGGGGTGAGATGAAGTTGTTCAGCTCAATTGCTCGTATTTTGAATAATGAATGGTGTTTGTTCGATATGGAAGGATAATTACAATTAAAATAGAGATTATGAAATTCTACAAAGGGCATTTTCAAATCGTACAAAGTATTGAACAGATTTGAGTTACATTGTCGGAAACATTCATTTCTTCAATAAATATTATTTGTTTTTTAACTTTATATGTAGTGGTGGAGGTAATATTGTGGAAGATATTTATAATAATAAGAAGTTGTCACAACCACATTTATTGAAAATAATGAGATACTAGTTTCGGTTGTTACACCATTATCAATCTCAGCAAACAAACTCTCTAAAAAACTCTGAGAGAGTTCGTTTGAGATTGGTAATGGTGTAAAAATCGAAACTATTATCTCACTATTTTTAATAAATGTGGTTGTGACAACTTCGTCTTATTATTCATTATTTGTTTTTTTAAATGGTAATTAAATAATTAAATTTACAGTTACTTGAAATTTCTTGACAAGTAAGCTCACCGACATGAATTTATTCCACGTATTGGGAAATTTTCCACGTAAATTCATTACAGAGTAATGAGCTACAATTGTAGACTCAATAATGAGATTAGGTGGCTAGTTATTTACAAGAAAAATCATAAATCTATTTTTCAAGTGTTATTGTCAGGCACAAACGGAGAGCCTGAATTTCAACTACCTGAAATTCTTTCCCATCATTAAAAAAAATCTTTAGTTGTATATTTTATGGGGTTGAGGGCGTTTCTTAGGTAATGTCCTCCAGTGGCGCACCCAGAAATAACCCAGGGGGGTGTTGGAAGTGGAAAATATTGGAGTTGTCTGTGTGTCCCCCCCCCCCCGAGAAGGGGAGTCATGGGACCTGTTTCCTAACAAAGTTCAAAGTACAAAATAATAGTATTAGCCCTTGAATTTATTGCAAAGTGCTACAAGGGTACTGTAGCTGCAGGGGGGTGCCGCAGGTAGTTTGTAATGCAGTCCATTATAATAGTCCACTATACTCTCTCAATCTGATAAGTTCACAATCTGAATTAACTCACAGTGTTCACATGATGAAATATCAAAAGTGTTCACCGATGCTTAAAAAAAGTATCGATACACTATTACTGATTTCTTCAGCTTAATAAAGCTGAATAAATGAAGCTAAATCAGATTAGAGAATATATTTTTAATTTTTAATTAAAGTTGAGAATCACTTAAATTTCTATTTTCTTTGAAACTCCGAGATTTTTAAGTAAGTATTTTATAAAATCTTTGTATAGAAATTGGCTTGAGTACCCAAAGCACCCCCTCGGGTGCACCACTGATATCCTCCCCAAAATGTTCTTTTAGTTGTCGAACAAATTCCTGGGTTCGTCCCTGATCGTTGTAAAGTATTTACATGAAAAAACATTTACATTCTTCAAAAAGACTTGAGCAGACAACAGATTATTTATGTTGCTTTAAAAAATCTTTTAAAAATATGCAAGGAATAACTTCTAATAATAACGATTGTTACTCGCGAGAATATAAGGCTAATTGGTTTTGCCTGAATGCTGCAAATCTGCAAGTATGTTTCTAATTTCATCTAATCGTAGATGGTAGATCATGCCAGACTACAAATCCAAAAATTATCGTTTTGCATGAAAATAGAAATAAAGAATCGCACAACAGAAGAGTTCATAGAAAAAGTTGAGAAAATAACTACTTTTTTTTCTTTTGAAGATGAAGCCCACATAGGTCTGAGACCTGTGCGTGGGTAATGAGTTGGATGATGGTGATTGATGAGTTGGACCTACAGTTTAAGGTGGGTTCCGAACTACCGGGAAGTGATTTTACAGCAGAGAACAGTGTATTTTTTGCCGACCAATCTAATCGGTCATAAACAAATCTCCATCTAATCTATTCATAGAGCGTAGTCATACCAGACTACAGGTCCAGAAAATTTATCACTTTGTATGAAAATAGAAATTAAAATACAGTTCAACAGAATATTTCATAGGAAATTATAGAAAATAAACACATATGAATTTAATCCTCCAAAGCTTTTCCCCCAAACTCGATCAATTTTTGATGCGAGCCAATCCAAGGCAGGACTACAAAACGGCTGTTACACGGTCCTCTTTCCTTGTCTAACCTAAGTTAAAAATTCCCTTCATTGAGAGAAAAATCCACTCTATCAAACGCTGTTGAATGAAGAAGCAAATCCGTGTGTTCAAACGCAACTGTCCACAGCCCCTGTCTCATCTTGAAAGCAAAATGGCGGAGCCTTTGTTCGTTTTTGGCTATCATTTCTCCACTCGAACGCTTTTCTCCTTCTCTCTCTTGCACACGCACACTCTCTTTCTCTCTATTGGCAAAGCGTTTTAAAACCAACAAAAGCTACCGAAAAACGGACGCATAATCCTTGATGGGTGTCAAAACATCACGCTTCAATACAATCGAATCCCCACAATGGATCAAAATGTGGTACATTATGTGTGTAACAAATAGCTGTGTGGTAGGCCATGGCCCCACATGTTTTTCCCGTAAAATTTCGATCTTTGAATACATACAATATGTTGCACAAATATGATGTGACGGATGGGTGGGTCGTGCACTTTAAGTAGTATGAAGGTATAATATTTTGGGAATACGCAGTTTAAACCCCATTTTTAGTAGGGGTTTTTTTTAGAAAAATGACAATGTCACTCAGTTTTGAAAAGAAGGATCTCGGTAGTATGTACACACAGTGACAGTTGGTAGGATGCTTCTAGCCTGCGTGATCCAGCTGCTTTGTCATTAGCAGCTACGTTTACCGATAGGTAAAGACACCACCAATATTGTTAATTCCAACTAATGATACGTGGAACCGTGTTAATCACAAATAATTGATTGGCAAGAACAACATCGTTAATAACAACAATGGAAGGTGCGGAAATCCATCAAACTAACTGCGATGATAAAACAAATAATAAATAATTTATGAAAAATAGATTTTTATTACAGTAGATTACATTTCAATAGCCCGATAATCTCCAACCAAAGAGACTGACTAAAACTGACTAAATTTTCTTTCTTATAAAAAATCTATATTTTATTTTTTTGCTTAAATTTTTATTTGTGAATTTTTTTATTTTTTAGGTTAAAAAAATTAAATTTGGTATTAATTAATAATTTATTTATTTATATTATTAAGTTAAATGATTTAAATAAATGTATTGCATTTTTTTCAAAAATCGATGCATTTTTTCAAAAATCAATGCATTTTTTTTCAAAAATCGATGCATTTTTTTTCAAAAATCTATGCATTATTTTACTGTCTTAGTTCGGCAGGATATTCTAATTTATTTACTTGATTCGTCATTTACCTCAAAATACAGGCCGTATATATAAACCTACCTTGAACCTTTCTCAATTTCGAAAATCTTCGTAGTCTTCCTCAAGGAGGACTTAAAAAACATCTTTCTCGAAGCCTTGAGAAAAAGTGTTGAAGTATTTAAAGAAATATTCACAAATACTGAATCACTATAACTAGTAGTTTTATGAAGCCAATGTTTCTTATTTAATAATTTTTTTCTTTTCTGGATACTTAACTTTAATTTATTCATTTTGTTTATGATTGTTTCCTTTACATTTTTAATATAAACACAAATGTATTCAATTATTTTTATAGAGTTTCTTGTGTAATTTTGTTGGTATTTTCTATCTTTTTAGCTTCTTTGATTTTTTGAATATTTAATAGAACTTACATTTTTGTTTTTGATTGATATTTTAAGTATATTGTTTTTTATATTTTTTAAAACAGTTTTCTTAATTCAAATTGATTCTTCATTATTTAATTTTTTAATTGATATTTTGGTTTAATGTATTTTTTACCTTTTTTAGTTCAGGTTATATTGTTTCTAGGTTTCTAAATTCTTAAGGCACCCTTATCACTGCGATTCTGAATAGATAGCATGAGAATGTAACTAGATAACTAAAACTGACTCAAGTGAAGTAACGAAGTACGATAAATCAACTTAACAAGCAAATAAACTGATCCACACACACTCGGGATGTAAGATTTGTCATCTACTTATAACTGACTCCTATTACATCCTGCAGTTCAAATAAGCACAGTTTGGTCAATATACTTTTATGATTTGATATGTGACTGGAACAATATTCATCATTTGTGCAAAATTATTTATTATTTGAGCTTAATAAACGAATGGTAATTTATGAAGAGAAGTTGAATGAGCAATGTCTCAGGTACTCCTCCATTAAAAGTTGTTCGGTATTCAAAATGGGAATACCGTACAACTTTTAATGGAGGAGTACCTCAAAATTCAAAATGGTATTCAAAATGGGAATACATTTAATTAATGAATATTATAGTATTTATTAAATAATATTCAATTAATACATTTTATCACTGATGGGAAATCAACGTCAATTCAAATTCAATAGATCACCTAATCAAAAATAGTTATTTCTGACGTGTATTATTTCTTATTCAAGGTCTTATTTTTTTAAACAGAATTTTTTTTTTTTTTAATTTCGAATTCCTTTAATTGCTATCAGTTTATACTGAAGACTTCCGCAATGGCGGATATTGACAACAGTATTTAATAGCTGATGGAAATCGATGAATGCTACTGTACAAAAATATCAGTCACCACCGGGAATCGAACCACGGACCTCCCAATTGCCGGTCGGGCGCCTTAACCACTAGACCATGGAGACCCTTCTGCACAGCAGCACTCATTTTTAACTTGGCCATATCGGCTCGTATCTCACAAGTTAGTTCGAAGTTACTGACAATTGAACAAACTGACAAATTTACTTAAACAGAATTTTTTTTTTAATTTCGAATTCCTTTAATTGCTATCAGTTTATACTGAAGACTTCCGCAATGGCGGATATTGACAACAGTATTTAATAGCTGATGGAAATCGATGAATGCTACTGTACAAAAATATCAGTCACCACCGGGAATCGAACCACGGACCTCCCAATTGCCGGTCAGGCGCCTTAACCACTAGACCATGGAGACCCTTCTGCACAGCAGCACTCATTTTTAACTTGGCCATATCGGCTCGTATCTCACAAGTTAGTTCGAAGTTACTGACAATTGAACAAACTGACAAATTTACTTAAACAGAATTTTTTTTTTAAATTTCGAATTCCTTTAATTGCTATCAGTTTATACTGAAGACTTCCGCAATGGCGGATATTGACAACAGTATTTAATAGCTGATGGAAATCGATGAATGCTACTGTACAAAAATATCAGTCACCACCGGGAATCGAACCACGGACCTCCCAATTGCCGGTCGGGCGCCTTAACCACTAGACCATGGAGACCCTTCTGCACAGCAGCACTCATTTTTAACTTGGCCATATCGGCTCGTATCTCACAAGTTAGTTCGAAGTTACTGACAATTGAACAAACTGACAAATTTACTTAAACAGAATTTTTTTTTTAATTTCGAATTCCTTTAATTGCTATCAGTTTATACTGAAGACTTCCGCAATGGCGGATATTGACAACAGTATTTAATAGCTGATGGAAATCGATGAATGCTACTGTACAAAAAGTAATCTTGTGAGATACGAGCCGATATGGCCAAGTTAAAAATGAGTGCTGCTGTGCAGAAGGGTCTCCATGGTCTAGTGGTTAAGGCGCCCGACCGGCAATTGGGAGGTCCGTGGTTCGATTCCCGGTGGTGACTGATATTTTTGTACAGTAGCATTCATCGATTTCCATCAGCTATTAAATACTGTTGTCAATATCCGCCATTGCGGAAGTCTTC
This sequence comes from Conomelus anceps, assembly GCA_948455865.1. NCBI lineage: Eukaryota > Metazoa > Arthropoda > Insecta > Hemiptera > Delphacidae > Conomelus > Conomelus anceps. The sequence goes on from OX418225.1 coordinate 10,561,059, forward strand.
AGTATAAACTGATAGCAATTAAAGGAATTCGAAATTAAAAAAAAAAATTCTGTTTAAGTAAATTTGTCAGTTTGTTCAATTGTCAGTAACTTCGAACTAACTTGTGAGATACGAGCCGATATGGCCAAGTTAAAAATGAGTGCTGCTGTGCAGAAGGGTCTCCATGGTCTAGTGGTTAAGGCGCCCGACCGGCAATTGGGAGGTCCGTGGTTCGATTCCCGGTGGTGACTGATATTTTTGTACAGTAGCATTCATCGATTTCCATCAGCTATTAAATACTGTTGTCAATATCCGCCATTGCGGAAGTCTTCAGTATAAACTGATAGCAATTAAAGGAATTCGAAATTAAAAAAAAAAATTCTGTTTAAGTAAATTTGTCAGTTTGTTCAATTGTCAGTAACTTCGAACTAACTTGTGAGATACGAGCCGATATGGCCAAGTTAAAAATGAGTGCTGCTGTGCAGAAGGGTCTCCATGGTCTAGTGGTTAAGGCGCCCGACCGGCAATTGGGAGGTCCGTGGTTCGATTCCCGGTGGTGACTGATATTTTTGTACAGTAGCATTCATCGATTTCCATCAGCTATTAAATACTGTTGTCAATATCCGCCATTGCGGAAGTCTTCAGTATAAACTGATAGCAATTAAAGGAATTCGAAATTAAAAAAAAAATTCTGTTTAAGTAAATTTGTCAGTTTGTTCAATTGTCAGTAACTTCGAACTAACTTGTCTTATTTTTGATCTATTACTTGTATTTGAATGTTAAATACATCACAGTTTTAATCTATGGCAGGCCTACGATACCAAAAAACAGCATTTTGTAAGTAAGTGCTTCGAGATAAAAAATACATTTTTGAATAACTATTTTCATGATAATATTCAATGGATTTAAGTTACAGAGCTGTAATTATTACAGTATCATGAATAGTTCTATGATAGTCGGGACAAGTACTGTAGTATTCATATAACTTGGCAGCGTGTAGCAGATGGGACAGCATACATCTGAACCCAGCATACTGCTGCCAAGTTATATGAAAACTACAGTACGAATGGTAGATCTACGAATGAATAGGAGACGATTCAATTCTAATATTAATTAACCTGAAAGCAAAGTTACAACTGCAGTACTTAATAATCACGATGTCCACGTTTACAACGCTGTTCCTGTACTTCAAATACTTCGGTTGAAATAAATATTATGATAACATGAAGGGAAGAGCTTTCAATGAAATGAGAATAGAAATGGATCTACAGTGACTTTATATAGATAGTCTATAAAAGTCACTATGTGGTGCAACAAAGTAGGAAATTGCAAATATGTGAGTAAAAGCTGCACACAGGATAGGAGAGGAGTTTTCACAGATGAGATGCTTCGTCACTACTGACAACAAAAGACACTTTGGTTGATTGCGAGTATCAAAACGAAGAGCGTCAATTCCTCACCAAAACGAAATCTCTTTTATCCCAATATATGTGAGTTAACTCGGATGGATTCTACAAAAACAAGGCCAGACAAGGAGGGACAAAGAGAAACAAAAAGATGGAGGGAGTGAACAAGAGATGAAGATGGGAAAAGAAAGGGTACGAGAAAGAATGAGGTAGAGGTATAGGCGGGAGAATTTGGGCGTTTAGTGAAATATTCCGAGCCGTGTGTGTTTTTAGCAGAATTTTGAGCGTTCTGTTTTAATGAATCTAGAACTCGTCTCGTGCATAAAATGGAAATCCGATATCGCAGGGATCCCGATTCAATTTTCTCATTGTGAATGGAACAAGCTGCAATAACATTGTGTCTAAAACTGTCGAATTTGAAAAGATGGGGAAATATACATACGTAAGTATAGGTACATACAGCTTATTGTTCGAACATTTGATTTTAAATTGACTTAGTGATAAGATAAAATTTCGAAAGAAATGGATGATCAAAAAATATCTGGGACTGGTAAAACGCATTTGAGACCACGTGAATACACAAGAATGTTGATTTTGTACCACAAAAAGTACTAAAATAGGTCCTGGGAATGAGTATGTTAAACAACGTAGATTTTAAATTGGTTTGAATTTGTTGGATGAAAGGAAAAACGTACACTTTTTTGGAGGATGAAGCCCACATAGGTCTGAGACCTGTGCGTGGGTAATGAATTACATGATGGTTATTGATGAGTTGGACCTACAGTTTTAGGTGGGTTCCGAACTTGAAACAGGATAAGAAAATAGATGATAGAGGAAAACAATAAAGATAAAAATGAAAGAAAATAAAAACAATTTTGAAGTTTTTTTAATGAAATAAATTCTGCTGAAAATGAATGAAGACATCTGCTATAGCTGACATTGTTAGCCATTGTGCGGCATTAGATGGCCAATGCAAATGAATGTCACAGCACAAAAATAACAGAGCCACGTATCTTCCAATTTTTATTTTATTTTTTTTTTTTTTGCTGGCAGGGGTGCCCCATTTGGGGAGTGCAGAGGGATCCATGGCCCATCAAGATATGCCAAAAATGCGTGTATTGATGTTAATATTGATAATTATAAGAAAATTTCTCCATTGGAATACCATATTAACTTGATAAAACGGTAATAAGTAACATTATTGAACCGAAATTGATGCCATTTAGATGGATTTTTCAACAAACCTGACTGATTTTTGCCCCCTCTCCCCCCTCCACCACACCACCACCATAGCCCTCTTTAAAAACCTAGTTGTGTGGTAAGAAAATCTAAAGCAAGCTACCGCAGATTTTAAAGAGTCTTGAAAATATAGAAATATTTAAAAAATAATTATTGAAAAAAATATTTTGTTGATAAAGCGTTTTATAGTTTACAAGAGTTTCTTTCACATCAAAGTTAAGCCTCACCTCAACCAATTGATACAGTAATTATGGTAACTGGTGTATAAGATTGTGTAATAATTGTTGATCTGACTTGTCTTATACTCCTAACTGGAGTTTCCAAGACATACGGCCGGTTGCACGAAAGCCAATTAAATAAGGCGTTTAATGTCAGCTAACTAACTGTCGTAAGTGTAACAGCTTTATTTCTGTTTCACAAAGATCCGTTAGTTATTTTTCGTTAACCGTACGGGCACAATCTGGCAACACTGTAATTTGATTCTGAAGTTGAGAAAAAAGATGAATTAGAATGATTTCATTGTGAATTATTTGAATCATTATTCAACTATCTCAATATTATTATATTCTTAATAGATTTTATTCATTTTGAAAGGTTTTTTAACACCTACGACCTAATTTGCAGTTCCGTGTTATGTTACAATAAACATAACCTATAATGTAACTTGACGGGGGTTCGTGAAATTTAATTCTCAGTGAACGGGCGGTTAAGCATCTCTAACGCCAGTAAGCCTAATCGGCGTTATCACTTGTAATTGTGCTTTGTGCAACTACATTTTCTCCATTAAGTTTAATCTCCATAGAATGACGTCATTCTAAGGATATTAAATTTAATTACAAAAAAGTTGGACTGAAATAGTGTTCCTGATTGCTGGTCAGGCGTCCTAACCACTCTGTGCAGAAGAATTCATTTGAGATGTAGCCGGTTAGTAAAATAAAAATAATAACATAATTTATAGCATTAAAAAGAATTTAGAAATCAATTATACTGTAAACATTTAGCGATTGAACAAATTATTCTTCAAAATAACTCGATCTTGAAAATGAAAAAGTAGCAAACAGAAAATAGGTGAATAACAGCAAAAACAAGGTCACTGAGTGAAGAAGTAAAAGATGATGCGACCAAGTTCAATGAATAGAGCAATGAAAAGATTCGACTGGACAACTTGTTAATTTTAAATTCTTCCAGTCGAATGGAATCGCTAGCAAAAGCGTTCAATTAGGTATTAATGTCGCAGAAATGTTCCTCTCCAGACATAAATGCAGAGTTCGGGTGAAATCTGTAGGTTGATGATCGTCATTTCTCATCAATTACCATAATTTGTACTTTGATGTCTGCGTTCAGCGTCTACAGTTACAGTGGAGAGACCGGAAATGCGCTGTGAACCGCGCTGGCTGGAAAGTTTATTCAGACGTTCTTTTTCAGTTAGTAGGCTATTTGTTCATTCGCTTTCATCTTTGAAAGGCTGTGAAAATCCCAGACTTTCAATTCAAGTGAGTCTGTGTGAATGAAACTATCAAGCACTATCGGTCCCTTCACAAAGAATGTAGCTATGCACCGCTGCATGATGAATTGACTGATTCAACACTAATTATTAGATCATTACATTTCTCTTATCTAGACCACTAGTTCAATTGCTGTTATCCTGCTAAATTATAATTCCTTTTAAATATTTAGGCTACCTTATATTCCTTATTCTGTTATTACAGTAATTAATTCGCTGTTCTGCATTATACAAATGAAATTAAACATTGTATAAAATCGTTTATACAGGAAGTTCATTCAGAATCTGAAAAGATGCTGAGAATGTTCTAATCAAAAATGAATGTTAAACATATTGTTTTCTAAACTTCACTTACAAAACCCTAATTTATCAATTAAAATTCTGATTGATATTTTATAATTATTGTGAATGTGCTTAATCTATGCTATAGACAACTTAATTTATTCTGAAAAAAAAAATAAGTTAAAAAAGTAGACTAACATTTTGACAGAAGGGTCTTCAAAATCAGTCTTGTATTCAATGTAGTGGTGATTGGTCATGCGGTGAGCGTGGTGTTCGGGTGGTCGTGATGTTCAGTCACGACCGCTCGGGACTGCGCTTGGATGGGTGACCGCGCTTCAATGACTTGATGTTACAAGCTTTATTATCACTTACCCGATGGTTCGGAACCCACCTAAAATAGTAGGTCCACCATGTTCCCCGCAACATGGCACAAATGGCGAGGTGGAACTACCCGTAAGGGTCTCCCCACCATTAAAAGCCATACGCCTATTATTATTATTATTCAATGATTAGGACGAAAGTTATCAATTTATTTCTCACATATAGCCTACAGTGATTCAAATAATTATTTTATTTTTAACCCCTATGACTAAGACCACCATCAAAATATGTTTCAATTCGTGATTATTGAATAAATTCCCACATAAAAAAAGACAATAAACTCTAATAATTATCTCAACAACTTTACAGAAACGGAGTAGAAGTTCTAGATAAAAACATGAACATGAAAAAGAATATCAAACATGGCGTGAGGATTCAAGCCAAACATCTCAAATACCAATAACATAAATTAATATATTTAATTGAAGAAATCAAACAGCTCTAGTCATGGAATAGCAGGTCATTTGTAACACAAATTACAAAATTGAAATCTACCAGAGGACAGTTATAGAGTTAAAAATTGAGTATTCTAGAACCATAACTTCAAACTATACCAGACGACACTAAACAAGCCCGTACTTGTATCAGTTCTTCAAAATGAAACACATGCATTTAGAAAACCCATTTTCATAACCAAATCCGACATTAAAAAGCTGAATAAACATGAGTTGAAGGAGAAAGACCTGAAGTAGAAAGTACTAACAAACACGAATTTATGATCATAAAGGAATAAAAAGTGACATTCAATGAGAATGAAAAATATGGCGTGATAGCTGTACGGTACAAGGCAGTCTTTTGTAGTAGGTTGTCCTCTGTCAGAGAAGAACAGTGTGGGAAAAGACGCTGGGCTCAATTTGACGTAATTATAGCTTTACTAAAAGGGTCCCGTTGATGGATAAAATATTGCTTTCATACAGGAACACGGTCATGACTCGGCCTTTTTTCGACCCGATTAACGATGACAACAGTTCACAATTTTGGTGCAAAGGACTCGAAAAGGGTGGCCACCACTGTTGTGACATTTGGTGACAGTCGATATTAGGACAAGGGTCGAAAAGCAACTCAGGCAACAGAAGGTCGACGACATAAGAACGATGCGAAGCAGAGCGTACATAACATCATGTTGTAGAAAGAACGAGGAAGCCACATTCAAAACAACCCCCAAGAACCCCGGTTACACTCAGCTGAATCCATCCCCAAAGACGACACGGCCACTGCTTCTTCCACCCCGCGTAATTTCCATTATTGCCGGGCATTTGACGAACAACACCCTAACTTCATTATGCAAATCGTTCTTCAGATTAACGGCCAGTTGACATGATACTGGTGCAGTAGCTGATCCTACAATTCTGGGGACGAAATTGATGTAATTAAGGGTCTCGCCTTTCTTATTTCACATACAGGGAAGTCTGAGATCTTCAATATCCTTTCTGAAATTTATACAGTAATTTTATTGTTGAACTATTATATGATAATAAGTTATATAGAATCTATTTTAATATAGTAATAATGTTGTAGTATTACATAATTGTTGAACTTGTAATAATGACATTGCATACCTCTTTATACGTGAGTTCGTGACATGTAAGAAATGATCTCAGGGGTGCCATTTGGAAGAGGCAATTTTTAACTTTTCAAGTGAATTCAACGACTTTCAGTCAAATTTTTAATGATAAAAATAATTAAATTATAATTTTAACTAATAAATAATTAAAATCATAATATAACGAACTGTGTTGTTAATATTAACTTTTCAAGTGAATTCAACGACTTGCCGTCAATTTTTTATTATAATATAAATATAATTTTAATTATTTTTATAATAAAAAAATTTGACTGCAAGTCGTTTAATTCACTTGAAAAGTTAATATTAACAACGCAGTTCGTCATGGAACAAGAAATCCAGGAAGGCAATTTTTTTTTCATTTTTGCCAACTTGTTTCATTTTTGCCTATTCGCCTCAAAAAATGAAAAAGAAATGCGTGTATTCAAATTAATGTTATTCTATTAAACGGAATTACTTCATGGGAATAACATATTAACATCATAACATAGTAATAAGGAACATGATTGAGCCAAAATTCAAGCAATTTATATACATTGACAGATTTTTGCCGCTTGCCCCCCCTCCACCACCTTCAAGGTTGGACTGAAATGGCGCTCCTGGCTGATCTGTTTAAAAAATGTAAATTTTGTCTATAATACAAGCATTGAGGGATTTGGCAATTAACTGCAGTTCACAACCCTTTACAGCAGCTTATAAACAATCATCTACCACCAAAAGTATGCATCAAAATATTAAACCTGCCGAGGAAAATTTCAAAAAAAATAGTAAGTCAATGGCTATCCTTTCTCCTGACTTGAGAAACAATTAAACCAATGACAGTCGTGGTGGTGGAATCGGTTGGAGCGCTTATTGGAGACTGACTGATATTCCTGCGGTCACGAGTTCAGCCTTCGATAATCATTCACCTCAATACTCAGACACAAGTCTCAGAGACCCATATGGGCATCATCATTAAAAATTAAAAATAAATAAATAGATGACAAAATTTCAAGAATAAATAAAACAGAACCCATAAATTCATATCAAAATGCTGAACCACTCTCCATCAATCTTAAATTTTTCTTGGTGGATATTTTCTTTGGTCACACTACGGTCCCAACATTTTTGACAAGTGAGTAACAAATGACGTGTTTCCAGAAAGAGTCAGGCCTATCCAAGGTTCAAAAAAATAGAAAGAGCAGAAGAACCACTCCACCAACCTTTACAGCGATCAGGAAAGAAGAAAAATAAATCGGCCTATTAGTCATCTCGTCAACAAGAAAAAATGAACAAAAACTACACGTCTCTAAACAGTAGCCAGCAAGAATCAACAACTACAACAAATAGATTCTTTCTAAAAGTGATTCATCTAATAGGTGAGTTACGCATGTGGAGTAACCCGGGTGCCATTGCCATAACAATATTCATGGTGCGTGCGTGCTTCCATGCCATCAATACACGTTCAGCGCTCACCTACGCCTGAATACAACGGAAGTGGTTTATTGGTCGATAGAGAGGATGGCATAGGGTTATGACCGAACGACCAAGCCACCGTTCGTTCACATCACTGTCAAACTTGAGCTTCTAGTCTACTCCGAACCTACAAGTAGACTAGCAGATGGTCAACTTGTCTAAAGTATAATCTAAGCTAGTTTGAATGCTAGGATGTTTGGAGCTAGTGATGCCATAACATTTCAGAAAAATATATCGGGCTAAAATCTACATACAAATAAACTATATTTTAATATATAATATAAATCTTAATAAGATAAGATAATTAAGACGTAGTAAGATGTAATAGATGTTTAGGGAAGTGATAGCCGCGAGCCGTAGCAGGTATCTGTTAAATCAGATAGAGATAAGCTACGTTCTCCTGGGCACTCTTTGTAAGGGTGACCGATTAGATTGACCAACAAAAAAGACACTGTTCTCTGCTGTAAAATCACTTCCCGGTGGTTCGGAACCCACCTAAAACTGTAGGTCCAATTCACCAATCACCATCATCCAACTCATTACCCATGCACAGGTCTCAGACCTATGTGGGCTTCATCCTCAACAAAAAAAAATTTTTAAAACATATATATTTTATTTTTCTGATAACGCTCACATGAGTCTGATTTGTGCGTGGGTAATGAATGATGATAGATAGATAATTGTCTTTTATTGAAGCACTTTACAATTAACATAAGTGCTGTGGGCGAAGTAAGAGCCCCCTCCTCCACTTAACCCACAGTGGATACATGATACATGGAGTGATGTGAATAAAGTTGAGCATGTTGACTGAGTGGACTTTGTTGAGTGACTGGAGTCGACGGAAGTCTGATAGTACAGTTTTGATGGACTCAAATTTTATTCACATCAAATAAGAATCCCAAGCACAGAGTCCAAAATATGAAATTCTGCGTCAACTTTCTTCACACCACCAATGATGTTATTAATGTTAAACCTTTACATTTTCAGGTGGGTTCTGATGTTCTGAACCTCCAAGTTCGTGATAGAGCAGACAAGCATGGCAAGTCGGTCACCCTTCCAAGCGCAGCCAGAGCGCTTGTGACTCGACCTGATACCACACTCAGAAAGCGGCCATTCACTCATATATTGTGTCATACGTCTTTAGTTACAATATTATTTTTTTTAAATCATGATGAAATACTAGAGTACAAGAGCAGTACTAGAGACTGGAGTCTCTGAGATAAATGATGCAGGTTTATGTCTCATATTAAAAGCTGAAAAAGAAAGATGAGAAAGAAGAATGGAAAGTGCTAGCAAGATTTGAAAGAAAAGAGAATCACACCTTTATAATCAGAGAAATCTTCGGATGAGATTAACACCCTATGAATGTAGAAGATCGTGGAGCGAGAAACTAATGTATTGAAACCTTAAAATTTCAAAATGAATGTTTCAAAGAAGATTTTTCAAGTGATTCCTCCATTTACAAATCAAAATTCTTCTTAAGGAAAAGATAACTTTGACGAAGACAATGGCATGAGACATGACAATTTACTTAATTATAAATAAAAAATGTTCCCCTAAAATTACTAGTAATGGCATTTTTATTGCGGATGATGCGGAAGAGTCTGGAGACTTGTTCGTGGGTAATGAGGCCAATCTAATCGGTCTCCCTTACAAAGAGTGCCCAGGAGAACGCAGCTTATCTCTATCCGATTGAACAGATACCTGCTACGGCTCACGGCTATCACTTCCCTATAAATAAATGATGAGAACATCCATGGCTGAATGAGATTTGAAGGCTGCAGTAAACGAAGCCAGCCAGTGCCTAATCTTATCACAGACGAGCGCTCCAACCAACTGCGGTACCAGAGCTACATCTTAGAAAAATAAAACTCAATTCAGTAGTTGAAGAAAGGTTTTTATGGAGTTCCAGATAGCTCAGATAACAACAACTATAAATTATGGAAATCATCAGCTTTGAAAGAATGAAGAAACTAATAAACTATGAGAGTTATGTGCGGGAGCTAAATAAACAATTAATGGTAACTTACTGAAACTTCATCAGAATGAAGAAACTATCGATAAGGATAAACTGGATCGTATTTCATATTTTATTATCGATGAGATTGTCAAGACTCTTTATCGACAGAAACAATTACTCATTCATTGTAATGAAAGATGGAAAATATAAAATTCAATAGTTAACACAATTATGTACTGTAATAGAAAAAGGCAAGATCATCATAAAACATCACCAATACTGTTGCAACAGAGAAACATAATTTACAAGGTTAAATTCAATATAAAATTTATCGCTTTCAAAGATGAAAGATTGATGATGAGAAATGTATTCAACCTTAATCACTGGCAATATTTTTCAAGGTCTAAAATTAATATTTTTTAAAGTTTACACACAAAATTTAAAAATATCTAGCACTTTACAAAAATTGAGACATTTCAAAATTTTTAAATTTTAATCAGCAAACTATAATTTCAACTCTAAGCATTCAAAAAACTTGAAAATTGCAAAATTTTGCCTTTCCTTTTGAGGAGAAGATGAAAAGGAAGAACAATGTTAAAACGATTTTCTAAATCCCAGACAATACTGCAGCACTACATTCTATCTCCTTGCATTTTAACGCGATTGCAACCATTTTAGACAATTGTGTGTCCTCCTAACCCCTGACCTTGCTGTAGTATGAGGTTATCCAAGTATGAGGTCGACAATCGACCAAGATTCAAGCTTTTTTTCCATGACAATCTTTCACTCTATGAAACTAGCTATAATTCCAACTTTTATTCCTATCCTATCTTTAATTCCAACTTTAAATAACAATTTTCAAAATCCCATCCTTCATTCCTTGATTATACAGTAACACCTGATCCACCATCTTGAATTTCCTGTGCAAAACAGCAATCAATCGATTGAGTTCCATGAAATACGTCAGGACTCGCTTGCAAGCGTTGCGTGCAACGGGTTTTTGCCGTAGTCTACGACTCTACGTGACTGTGTAATAGTCGGTAATCAACGGTCGGAATGTTGCATGGAGCTGTGCATGACAAAGTTCTTGACCACTCCTTCCATTTCATCTATTTTAATGTACAGTCGACTGCATTATCTAGGACTCTAATTTATACTGTACAGTTGAAATAATTTTGAAAATCATCTTGGAGTTGGAGATGATGATATTGTGGTAGTTATCCATAATAAACAGACTAATGTTGCCCAAACCACTTAGATATTATAATTAAAACTTAAATTGTTACGTCATTATCAGTCTCAATAAAATGAAATAGATCCTCCCAAAGACCGAAAAAAACAGAAATTTTGGAATTTCAGCTGGCTTTATGAGACAATTTTTGACAAAAAAATCTTGTAATAAACTGGGAATAATAATAAGCAGGGTCGAGACGAGGTCAACACCCAAAACAAGACAGGGAACGAAGTAATAAGCAGACTGGAAAAATTGGAGAAAAGCGTGAGCCTGCTCACAACCGAGATTTCCAGAGGACAGTCGGGGCCTACAAGATCGTTCGCAGAAGCGGTCCAACTCCCAAGCAAAGGTAGAGTAGAAACAATTAGTCCGGGCGCGTGGCTCTGGTTTCACTACTAGCCGTCCTGTAAAAGTTGACTAATTGACCTTGAAGACATTTGCAGCGTCGCACGGGCCACATGTTTTTAGAAATGAGCGATAAACACTCCCCTCGCCATGGCTGACTACCAAACGGCCGCGCGCCCAGACTAATTGTTTCTACTGTAAATGGGTCGAAGCAGCCTGAGAAGAGACAACAATTACTGCGGAAGAGTCAATGAACATGTCTGGAATAGCTAGTTTATTGGCATTAAAAATGAAGTAATAGTCAAAATTATAGTATTTCTTGTTTTGATAATAATAATAATAATAATAATATCGTGTGACCTGGCTGGCTCAGGTCTGGTGTCAGAGTTATCAGGTCGCACCTGAATAAGTTCAGGGCCTCTGACGTGACTTAACGATAATTAAAGTGTAAATAACAACAGTCTTATTAATTGATTTTGAAAATATATTACCAGTTTAGGAAATAAAGGAAAGCCACCTTAGAAAGGTAGTAGCTCAACAACAACATTTTTATTAGTTATACGATGGTTGCTAGTGGAAATAGTTCGAATTATTAGACTCTCAAAAGTGGATTTTAGAAGAGAAAAATTATCAATAAGATCTACATTTAATTCAATTTCATCATAAATGGTTAGTTACTTGCTAATAAGTTTGAATATTATTCAAATTTATAATTCAGTTTCATCTTAAATTGTTACTTGCTAATAAGTTTGCATATCATTAAGTACACAGAGCTGAATAAGTCATCAATAAAATATCGTAATTTATTATTAAGCATCCTTAAATTAACTATAAGATTGAATAAGAAAGAAGCAACTTACAGAACGACTTGTATTCCAAGAGTTTAGGGGTAAAATAGCAATCAATATTTACCTGAAAAAAGAAAACAATAATTTTGTCAATAACTTCATACAATTTTCATGAAATCATAAAACTACGCAACAATCATTAATTAATCCGTTTCTAAAGAATAATACAATGCTTAATTATTATAAACACATAATCAAATAGCTGATAAGTCACTTGTTGCAAATGTTGTTCATTTGATTAGTGACTAAGCTCTTGAAAGCTAGTGATTTAGAACCCTGAAACACGCATTTCAAACAAAAATCAAGGCTGCATATAGATAACTAGCTAGGAGGATATCCTGCAATCAAATTTAATTCCACGATTAACGAATTGTAAGTAATTACTAATGACTGTTATTTTTTAATCATCTCATCTTCAAAGTAAACATGACTAGCAGAGGAGTACGCCTAGAGGAGTAGAAATACTAGAGGAAATTACTTAAAATACTAGAGGAAATACATGACCTATAGGAGTAGAAATATAGTAACAGAACTCATAGAAATAAAACTCAACAAGATAGTCCAACCTTCTGACAGAATATTACCTCTTACTTGTCATTAACGCGAAAAACTTGTATCAACGAATGAGGGAGTTTTCTGGGAAAAGTCTTCTGAGAACAACTCAACGTGAAAACAAAATGAACAGGAAGTGGATACTGTGCATGAAAATATTCAACTTTTTATTGTAAATTTAACTATTTGCAGTCAGTTTTAAATTGTGAATATATAATAATTGTACTCACACTTGGCTCAACGTTTTTGAGTTATGGAACTCATTTGAAGATGAGTTTCCATAACGCGAAAACGTTCGGCCAAGTGTGAGTACAATTATTGTATATTCACAATTTAAAACTGACTGCAAATCGTTAAATTTACAATAAAAAGTTAATATCAACAACGCAAATCGTTATGGAACAAAAATCCAATAAAATATTCAACATAGAAATCAGAGGTATATTCATTCAGAGATTTGAATGAATACTAATGAATTATTACCCAATACTCAAATTCACTAATCGGATTTATTCATTTGGTTTCATTCATTCATTTAGACATTCTAGATATTTAAATATGGACATCCAATTTAAAATAAGGAATCAAACATAGAATAGCCTACAAATTATTTGAACATGTGAATAGCCTAATTTAAATGAAATTATTGAGTTCCGAATATCATTTAAAAATAGTAAAATTCGACCAGGAACAAGGACAATTTTCCATGTTGTTCTCCATGACAATGAGGCAGTTAATCGGAAATATTTTCTCCTGAAAATAGCGTTAATGTGTAAAATCTGTACATGAAAATAGCCCAGTGTACTAAAATAATTATACTCTATACAATGTATTCTGGCTAAAAGAAGAATAGGATGACGAGTAGGTGAACAACATTCAAAAGAAAGCTAATAATATAAGAAGGAACAAGAGAGCTCCACATGAATACTTTTATCAGTACCATACTAAGTGGACAACAACCAATTTAACATTGTGGTGTGAACGTCGATCAGCTGATTGGTCCAACTGGTTAGTGTTGCCTTCACAATGTCAATGACAGTAGATAGAGTTCGTTAACCTCTCACCAACTTTTAAAAAGTGTTTTGGAAGCTGTAGTTGCAAATATGAATGTGTATTGAATAAATTTAATAAAATTAATTAATTTGTCTTGCAAAATTGCACCAATCTGTTCTAACCATCGATATATATAGTGTTCTTATACATCGATGGTTCTAACCTATGAGGATGGCAGTGTTTAAAGAGATGGTAAATAGCTGTGATATTGTTTATATTGCTTATAGTGATTTGCCATCAGCTCCACTCATCAAAATAAAGAAAAGAGCTGAACTTACATGAAACATGAGTAAATTACAACCTAAATACATAACAGTTTCAACATTTCCACTGGTATATCATTTATTGCAACTATGGTAACTAGTGTAGATTTTTGGCTCAAAAATCTCAAAATTCAAAATTATATCAACTTTTTTTGGACTTTGATAGTGCTTTGAAATGAAATTAAAAATTAATATTCTTTTTCTGTAAGAAACTTGTGAACTATTGTGCTCCGAGGTGTAAGACCTGACCTAAAATTTTGTGGAAATCAGTTTTGGGCAATAGCCTGTTGTATTCACATTGATTGTTAGCTACATCAATAAATAAATAAATTAATAAATAAATAAATAAAATAAATAACAGTGGCAAACATAGATTAAACTTTTTGAGGGGGCCAAGACCAATAATAACAAGTATGGCATTTTGTTTTATCAAAATTTTCAAATTTATTTGACAAATTCAATGATTAAATAACCTTAAATTCTTGGAACATTATTATTTTTTACGGGTTCAAGCAAATTCAATATTTGGTAACACAAATTTGTGTGTAAAAATTTATTTTACCAAATTTATCTTCATTTCACGGGGGGGGGGGGCATGCCCCCCGGGCCACGCCCTTATATATACGCCACTTCTACATAGTCTCTAGATATTTCTGAATGAGTAAATCAATAAGGATATTATAAATTGCCAGGGATAACAGCCGACTTCCGTCGTTTCTATTTTTGTAAAAAATCATTTCCAGAACGATTTTCTTAATTTTGATGAGAGGTGGGTATTGTAGAAGATTTTTCCTGAAACAACCTGTACAAGTATATTTTTGAAATAAAATATTTACACTATTTTCGAGCAGAATAAATATTTTATCTTTTATTTTGGATGATGAAGCCCACATACGTCAGAGACCTTTGCGTGGGTAATGAGTTGGATGATGGTGATTGATGAGTTGGATCTACAGTTTCCAACTCCTTATTGTTTTAGAGAATATTCTTCAACAAACAAATCAATATATTGGTGTTGACACACCCGGTTAAAAACCGAGTCAAATACCATCAATGAGACCCCGGAAAACTCAAAATGAGTATCCCACTTCATTTCCTCATTATTTTGGAGAATATTCTTTAACAAACAACTCAATATATTGGTGTTGTTACACTATCGGTTACACCCGGTTAAATCCCTACTCTGACTACCAGACTATGGAAAAATTAAAATGAGTATCCCACTTCATTTCCTGAAACCTGTGCGTGGGTCATGAGTTGGATGATGGTGATTGATGAGTTGGACCCACAGTTTTCAATTCTTTATTGTTTTAGAGAATAAACAAATTTAAAAAAATAAACAAAACATGAAAAACAAACAAAACACTTCAACAAAGAAATCAATATATTGGAGTTGATACACTACCACATACACCCGATAAAAAACCTAGTCAAATACCATCAAAGAGACCGCGGAAAACTCAAAATGAGTATCGCACTTCATTTCCACATCGTTTTTAGAGAATACTCTTTTACAAACAACTCTACATATGTTGATGATACACTATCGTCTTTAGAGAATACTCTTTCACAAACAACTCAATATACTGTTGATGTTGATACACTAACACATTCTAATTAAAAACTCCACTTTAGCACTATCAAAGCGACCACAGATTGAACCGCGAAGCCCCGAAAATAGATTCCCCGAATAGCTGAATGTTGCAGAGTGTCACAAATGCAGGCTGCACCATCATCCATCGATTTATCGCTCCAGTAAGCCGTTAACGATAGTAAATCTTCGGCACAAAGGTGGTTAGTGCTTTGAAACCGCTTCATCTGGCGCCAATTTGGTTTGGCTAGCCGCCATATTGGTTTTGGCCGATGCGTGACGCGCTTTCAAAGTTGATGATTGCCTCTCTCGTCGTCGCTTCTCAATTCCGCCGCGCTGCGGCTACCGCGGCATTCCACAGCACTGCAGCTCGCGGCTCAAGTGAAAGTACCCCCAGGATTAATAATAAAGGCCTTCGCAACCCAGTCTATTCTATTGTTTCTGAAATGGATCAATGTCACGATTCAAAACCAGTGCTATTGAAACGCGTATCAAAGAACATAGAGGTAGAGTTATTTCAGAAGATATTTTGTAGATGTATTGATTATTTAGATATTTAGAACATTGCTCGTTTTCAAGGTTTGCTTAGCTGCGTCAATGAAACAGTTGATTTGATCATTATTTATATATTCTTGTTAACGTGTATTGTTCTTATTGTATCATTTGTATTTTTGTCAATAAATTTGATTTTGATTTTCTTTCAATTTTGTACAGAATACAATTTCTCGAAAAACTCGCATCTTACAAGATAACAGCAAAAAGCTAAAAAAATAACGATTTTTTTCGTTTATGGGGAATGAAGATTCATTAAGGGGAATGATTTTTTCTTCATATTTTTATTTTATTTTAGGGGAATGATTTTTTTCATATTTTAATTTTATTTTATTTCTGTCTCTTCTACAATAAGGTTAATCATAACCTTATTACCTTTTTCTCATTTATTAATTGCATGGTTCTTTTTCTCTAAATTATTATTTTTCTTTCTTTCTTTATTCTTATTGATATATCAATTATATAGTACTCTTACATGTATATATTCTGTAGACTTTTTTCTGATTATGCCCACATGAGTCCGAGACTTGTGCGTGGGTAATGAGGTGAATGATAACACATAGATGCCAGGTGGAGGAGCGGGATTCGAACCCACGACCGCTGAAACGACAGCAAGCTGGAGTTGTAACGCCAGCTGGAGTTGTAATTATTTAATTTGTTTTGTACCACTAACATGAAATTCGAATTTAGTGCCTCAAAATACATAAAGAACCGATGAAAAACAAAACTATCGCATAAAACTCTTGAAAAACTATCTATTTCCTGGATTAGCGTGTAAAATAGGAATCACAGTTGAACAGTTTATTAAAATCCATTAACGAAGCAAAAAATTCGTTCAAAAGAAGTATTTGTTAATGAAAGGTCTTACTGCCAAAATTGCAATTTCAAGGTACATCATGAAAATTCTTTATATTATCTAGGAAAAAAACTCTATTCTAAAATGGTATTCGTTATTGAGAGGTGGTATTGGAATGTTGAGGGATACCTATATAGAAGATTTCATTTTTAGGTAGTTCGTTATAAAAGGTTTATCTGCAGAATTGAAAGACTGTAGAATAAAAAGAATTTAGAAATCAATGAACATCTCCAAGTAAAATTCTCTCACAGTATTATACACTTTTTGAAAGAGCTTCGAAGTCTTTTAGTGAGAGAAATGCGGCTCTGGATTACAAATTATGCTCTATAAAATTTTCTTATTCTTATGAGATCTAATTGAAACCAATTATCATGCTAAACAGCTTCTCATTTCCATTATAATCAGAAGAGGCTTCAATGAGAAACTAGATGTCTGGAATCTGGAAATCTATTGTAATATTTTCTAAGGATTTATTTCAACAATAATTTTTTTAGAAAAAGTATCATTTCATTCCAACTTACAATACAATAACTTCATAAACGTGAAACGAAAGATCGATACCTTCATATAAATGAAACTCCCAATAATCCTCACCATTTGGTCTGGAACTTTCCAGCTCCATTTTAATAATTCGATTGGATTGTGAATAGTGTTTGAATTCGGGGAGCTTGCAATCGGACACCGAGTAAGTGAGTAGCTGGTACACATAACCTTTGCATTTATAATAGGGATTGTCGCCTGTCGCTTGTTGCTTATGACGCAAGTGAACATCTGGAGAGGACTCAGATAGCTTACTCACGCTTTGTCATGCTAATTCTGTACAGTCGTAAGTAGGTTCATTGACAAGTGTTGAGTTGTATCGAGGTAATAAAAATTCAGATTAGTTTGCTTTGTAATACTGATCCATAAATTTAACAATAGATTTTAATATACTTGTATTTTCAACAATATCTACTGGGCCTACATGAATACCCAATCTAGGAACGAAATATGATGACCACTTTTCAGTAGTCAATCAATCAATGATTTTACTGTAGTTTTCATATAACTTGGCAGCAGTTGGGTTCAAATCTAGCAAGTCCTCTCATCTTCTACACGCTGCCAAGTTATATTAATATTACAATATACTGTACAGTCGTGGAGCAGGCTCATTGACAAGTGTTGAGTTGTATCGAGGTAATAAAAATTCTGATTAGTTTGCTTTTTAATACTAATAGATTTTAATATACTTGTATTTACAACAATATCTACTAGGCCGACATGAATACCCAATCTAGAAACGAAAAATGATGACAACTTTTCAGTAGTCAATCAATCGATGATTATATAGCTTGAATAACCTGCATACAATGGCTCACCATAGAATGGCCTGACGCTGACTACAAAACTACTTCAAATTCCAATGCTTGTGCCAGAGCAAATACAGGCATTCGAAGTTGGAAAACATTGTGTTCAAATCACTTTCACATTGAATATCTTATGTAATTTCAAAAAAATATCGAACAAGGTTATCGTATAATATAATTTTTTTTTTCTGTAGATTACGTCTTGGAGACTCCAGTTAAGGAGTAAGACAAGTCAGATTAACATTAGTCATATACACTAGATACCATAATTAATTACTATATCAATTAGTTGAGGTGAGGCTTAAATTTGATGTGAAAGAAACTCTTGTACACTATAAAAAGCTTTATCACTAAATATTTTTTCAATTGTTTTTTAAATATTTCTATATTTTCAAGACGCTTTAAAAACTGCGGTAGCTTACTGTAGAATTTCCTACCAATATAACTAGGTTTTTGTTTGAATAAGCTACTATTGTGACTCACCAAGTGATAATCTCCTCAGCTTCTTGTATTATAATCATGTACGTCAAGATTTTGGTTAATATCATTCGTTTTTACATATAAAGTAGCTTCATACACATATAAGCAGGGTACAGTTAGGAGACCAAGTCTCTTGAACAGCGGCCTACATGAATCTAATCTATTTACTCTTTCCATACACCTAACTGCTTTCTTTTGGATCTTAAACACCCTATCAAGATTTTGTTTTGATGAATTACCCCATACTAAGATAGCATACCTAATATGTGACAGTAAGAGCCCATGGTAAGCTGTAAAAAGTAACTTTTTGTCATTCAATCTAGCGAGCTGTCGCAGGACAAATACCCCAGATGAAATTTTACAACATATTTTCTCAATGTATGGCGCCCAGGTTAATCTTCTATCCAACAAAACTCCTAGAAATGCAATGTTTTCTTCCTGGTCTAGTTGATTATCATTTACAAACACGTTTATAGCCCTATCTTCATTTGAATTATGTTTGTTTTTGAATTGAAGGTATTGGCATTTTTTACTATTTATTGTTAATTGCAACTGATTTAAGAATTGGACAATGGACTGCACACCTATATGGGCACTTATTTCTAAATTATCTAGAATGGAATTGCTGAAAATGAGTGATATATCGTCTGCAAATAAGAGGGCTCTACCACTTATTAATTCTTTAGGTAAATGGTTGACATATAACAAGAAAAGCAATGGACCTAGTATTGACCCCTGGGCACTCCAGCTTGGACCTCTAATTTATTAGATTTATTCTTTACTATAAATTAAGTCTGAGGACAATAATTCAATGGACTGAGGCAATATAAGGAAAAATGGAAGGGGTTTCCTAGAGTAACCAGCAACAGAGCAATCAAATAATGAAATACTTTGAATGAATACAATATTGATACACTCAAGGTCCTTAGTGGACCAATAAATTTTATTGGGGAAGTGATAGCCGAGTGCCGTAGCAGGTATCTGTTCAATCAGAGATACGAAACTCCTGGGCGCTCTTTGTAAGGGTGACCGAATGGATTGGCCAGCAAAAGACTGTTCTCTGCTGTAAAATCACTTCTAGGTGGTTCGGATCCACCTAAAGCTCTAGGTCCAACTCATCAACCAACATCATTCAATTCATTACCCACGCACAGGTCTCACACCTATGTGGGCATCATCTTCCCGGAAATAAATCGTAAAAATAGAGAATTAAGGCGCGTATTTGTAAATTCACCCAGAGGCTTCCGTAATAACTCAAGGAAACCTTTTATTAGGATAGTTTTCAAGTGTTCAAGTCTCCCTTGAAAAGCCTCAAGGAAGGTTAAAAAAAATACGGGTTCAAGTTTTCAAAGTCAAAAGTAGTCTTACTTGGTTTTGATGTTGCCAATTTGTTGATGTTCGTACTTTTTTATTTTTTTCGGAAGATGAAGCCCACATAGGAATTGGATGACGGTGATTGATGAGTTTGACCTACAGTTTTAGGTGGGTTCCGAACCACCGGGAAGTGATTTAACAGCAAAGATTAGAGTATTTTTTGCTGTCCAATTCAATCGGTCACCCTTACAAAGATGGCCCAGGAGTTTCGTAGTTTATCTCTGATTGAACAGATACCTGCTACGGCACTCGGCTATCACTTCCCAAACTTAATTTAGATCTTAAACTTACGTCCTAAGCTCATTGACAGCTCAACTTGATCTGCGATATTTCAATCACTAAAGACATCAATAAAACAATTAACAGTCTAGATTTAAGCACATTCCAGGAAATAATTCACTCTACACTATGAGATATTGGGATATTTCAATCACTAAAGACATTAATCAAACAATTAACAGTCAAGATTTAAGCACATTCCAAGAAATAATTCACTTTACACTATGAGATACTTCCATAGTCTTTCAATTAGTCTACTCAATTTTACAAAGAAGACAATCTTCTGTGATCTGTTAATTACCAAAAGGTTTTTTCAAACAAAAATTGTTTGTCTAGATTAGATTAATTGAGCACACTCCAGGAAATAATTCACTTAATACCACGAGATACTTTCATAGTAATTTACTTATTCAATTGTATTATGAAATACTTTCACTTCGCTCTATTATTTAATTTTATTCATTTCATACTCTACTTTATTCACATATTGTGAAATACTTTCACAATCCTATCTACATTTCCAAAGTGAGTCGCACAATCTGAACTACTATAGAAGATAAAAAAAGAACTCAATGATAATTAAGAGCAGTTTTTCATCATGGAACCACGTCGAGATCTCTATTAAAACGTAATGTCACTCTCAATTGGACTTTGATAATTTCAAAGTTTCTTTTCAACACACTCATACTAACAATAATAATTGATTTTGAAAATATAACGACCATGTTACTACTGTTTGAAAACAATAGTTCCTTTTGAGATGGAGTACCTACTTAGGCCCTCTTATCTCAAGTTGAACTCACACTAGCATTAATAAGTATTTCAAAAATTTAACGACCATGTTGCTACTGTTTGGAGATAATAGATTGTTTCTCTTCCTATACTCGAGTATCTACTTAGGTCCTCTAATCTAAAGTTGAACTCTAGTAGTAGATTGTCAAACTCCGAAACCCTTTCAACAGTCGTTTTTGTTCCTGGATATAAATCGTTCGAAAGGATTGATCGAGGTTCCCTCTGGTTGAACTCAATCAGTGCCGATTCTTTCTCAACGACTGTAGCAGATGCACAAAGGAAACAAGAGGAGATAGGATGGAAGAGAGAAAGAGACACAAAGAGAGAGAGAGAGAGTGAGAGAGAGAGTAGATAGGAGATCACCCCACTCGTGGGGGCAGATTGAAGACATGGGTAGTGTAGCAAGGCCTCCCGTTGAGAAGACTCCCCCTGATGATTGTGGCATTGTTTGATTACAGTCAATTGTCACCACTTCACCACCCTTGTAACCTGAGACTGACCTCACTCCTCGCTAGTAGTTGTTCGGCTAAGTACAAATCTGGTGGCGCTTCACACTGAGCCACAGCCATCTTCAGCAAACACGTACAGAAGGGAGATGATCACGATTGATATCAACGCCTAAATTGCAGATGTTCGATGAAGAACGCGACAAGGGTTGTATTGCAGCATTGGTTTCCCTTCGATCCATCTAGTGGAAAGATTTGGGAGAGGAACAACTTACACTACCTACCCTAAAAAATGTTGGATACATCTATTTTCCTGTATTTATTTCAGTCCTGAGTAAAACATTGTACTTTATAGAGTACAGAAGTTCCTTTCAGATCAAAATTGAGCCTCACCTCAACTAATTTAAATTGTAATTGTGATAACTAGTGAATGAATGAATGAATTTATTTATTTGCCAAAAATTATTACAAACTCTACAAAATAAAATAATACGAATGGTAATATTGTATGTAATTGTTGATCTGACTAGACTTGTCTTATACTCCATAACCAGAGTCTTCAAGACGTAATCTTAAAAAAATGTAATTACACTTGCACAGGTGTAAAGCTAGGGTACGATAAAGAGAATGTATGCCCCAAAATTTGCAAACAACACAAAAAAATCTGTAATTGTATCTTTCAAAGCAGGGAAAAACGTTTTAGGTTGATTCCCCAACAAAAATATTATCCAAGTTGATATCCCCAAAATATTTTCCAAGTTGATATTCTCCCAACGATAAATTCTCCCCAGCACTTGAGAATGTCTTCAATCATTCCAGTAACATACTGTGATCTGTGAAACAAAACTTTTAATCCAGTTATATTCTTACGAAACCTACACTTTATTTAATAAAATTGTTATTATTGTCTTCAGTGTACTTCTTTTGAACGAATATACAATACCTTTACGAGGATCTTGATCCAGCAAAGTCAGGAAATTCATCAGTATTGAGTAATTATCAAATTGGGGTATTGAATTCCCACAATGCCTTTATGTGGCTAGAGAAAACTTGAAGGGTTAAACAGCCGTGCGCTGCAGCAATTCACTTGAAAGACACAAAGTTCGCTGAGTAACAAAACTTTGTCAGAAATCCCCAATCTTTCCATCACGAAAATCTTGTTTGAGTATTAGAGAATGGCTCAGGCAGGGTTCTATTACGCGCTGTGCAAGTGGAAGTTCTCTTATAATACCAAGAACAGAGGTAAGAGAGAGACGGAGTGAGAGAGAAAGAGAGAGAGAGTGTGAGAGAGAGGAACAAGAAGAGGATCCACGTACCAAAATGAGAAACGCTCGTAATGAATGCACGTCGCCACATGACGGCGGGGGGAAATTTAATTACACGCGTCTAATAAATGTTTAAGGAGAACAGTGCAAGACTCCCGCGCAAATTCGAGCGGCAACTGCTGACAGGTTTACCAACACATGCGAATTGCTCGATGAACCGTGCCAACTAATCGAATGCTAAGAAGCATTTCCCGCCCTGCTAATAATGCCTCCTCATTGTTCATTCATAATGAGACATCCACTACCACCTGCTATTCTGAATGAGAGGGAATGAAATTTTGTTGAAGATTTATCCGTATTTCCGGAAACGCAATATTGGACGACAATGTAATAGGCTACTCTTCGGAACTGTGAAGTGAAGTTTGCTATGCAGTCTCGTAACGTTACAGTTAATTGTAAATTCGACGACTATAGGTGGCGCGCCACGAGAATGGCCATCAGCCTCAATAACACTACATGTCAACCGATGTTATTCTCGTGGCGCGCCACCATATAATTATATAAATAAATAAGTTTTTTTTAATATACTTTTTCTGCTGATAGCGCCCACAAGAAGAGTATAAATATTCTTTTAGTGTTGGTGATGGTGATATTGTGGATGTTATCCTTAATAAATAAGACTGATTAGATGTCTAAAGCACTTTGATTATTAAAACACGAGAAAGTAAAGTTTTGACT